>APFE031256753.1:101187-152030 GCA_000404065.3 Pinus taeda | reverse complement strand
AAATTTAATTAATAAGCACATAACAATTTAATACTTACAATAAACTTATTATATGACAAGATTCTTAATCATAGATATTCACTCAACTTTACCATGGATATTATTAATTTGTAAACAGACTTTGTTACAATACCATGTACCAGTGTCTTAGCTTATCAATACCACGTGCCAAAAAACTATAACTTATTTCACAATTAAAATATTTTAACAAGATTCGTAGCTATGGATATTCACCCCACTTTACCATGAATATTATTAACTTGTAAATAAACTTTGTTGCAATATCATTGGTTTATCAACACCACATGCCCAAAAACCAAAACTTACTTCACAATAAAAATATTTTATTTTAATTTAAATCTAAGCAAAAATGTTATACTTACTTTTTAGATATATCTAAAATCTTTATCCTCACTATTACTAAAAATATGAGAAAAATGTTCTCATAGAAATTTAATCAAAGTTCAAAGAGAATTAAAAAAGGAACATTATTATATAGAGATGTGAAATTTATATAATATAAATAATATTATTAAAAACCAACATAAATCCATCCTAACTAATCATCCAAGTGATAACTAATGATCCAAGTGATGAAAACAAGCAAAGTGACTAACAATGATAATGATAGATGAAAGATAACACGTGATTATTTTAATTTTTTCATTATTGTATTTTTTACAGGATTAATCCAAAATATAAGTTTATTATTTTACAATCAATTGATTTTTTTTATTTAAATACTTTCTTAAATACAATACAATGGGATCAAATTTAAAAGAGGGAGAGGGAGATAGTGATGGAGGGTGGAGAGAGAAAGAGAGTGTGGGTGATGGGAGGAGAGATAGAGTGTGTATGAGATGGGGGCGAGATAGAGGGGGCAAGGTGGGAGAGAGGAGGGGAGGAGAAGGAGAGCGGGCAAGGTGGGAGAGAGGAGGGGAAGAGAAGGAGAGCGAGGGAGTGACAAGGCAGACGGAGAGAGAGAGTGTATGCTTTGGAGCTCAGATAGAGAGATAGTTGGAGGGAGGAGAGGGGAGAAAAGAGAGACAAAGAGAGAGGGGGAGGAAGAGAGAGAGATTGTGTATGTTTCAAATGAGATATAAAAGAAATTTCGAGGGAGATATAGATATAGATGGTATGGTAGAGAGGGAAAGAGAGAGATAGGGGAAGAGAGAGATGGGGCAGAGAGGGAAGGAGAGGAGGGAGATAGACACAAAGATGAAGGGGGCGAGAGAAGGAGAGAGAGACACAGAGATGAAGCGGGAAGAGAGAATAATAAAGATACACATAAAGAAAAATATAGATATTATATAGTATTATATAATCAACCTAAGTCCATCTTAACCCTAGATCTATCGTGCACCAAAAGGGATCAAATTTCTCGAGGTACAAACCTCTTTGCACCTAGAGAAATATAGATATTATATAGTATTATATAATCAACCTAAGTTTATTTTAATCCTAGATCTATTGTGCACTAAAAGGGATCAAATTTCTCGAGGTACAAACCTCTTTGCACCTAGAGAAAACTGATCGCTCTCAACGAAGCGCATCTCAGGTTAAAATAAATATAGACATTTTCTGCGCATCCAGGGCTAAAATAAATATAAACATTTTATACTGGTGTTATACCTATACATTATATGTATATGTATAGAATAGAGAGGTACAAACCTCTTTGATGCCTAGAGAGGTACAAACCTCGTTGATGCCTCTCAACGCATCCAAAGTTAAATCCAAATTTAAAATGACATTTTAGGTACAAATCTCTTTGATGCCTAGAGAGGTACAAACCTCGTTGATGCCTCTCAACGCATCCAAAGTTAAATCCAAATTTAAAATGACATTTTATACCGGTCTTATACATATACATACTCGAGATGCAAACCTCATCATAGGTTAAAATGATTCTAGACAGGGTAAAATGATTCTAGAAGTCTTATACTGGTCTTATACATATACATACACGAGGAAGGAAGCGGTGATTTTACTCTAGTTAATCAAATGTGTTTATGTTCTTATTCAGGTTCGAAAGCACTAACGGTGTGTTGATGTTCTTATTCAGGTTCGAAAGCACTAACGGGAGAGAATCAAGCGTTCTTCTCATAAGGGTAATCAATATGTTGAATAGTTAAACTAACGAAAGAACCTTTTGAATACTTTTCTCTTCTATTGGTAGTGCGAGGATAATCATCTTTCACGGATTTAGCTGCTTCATATAGTTCGCTAACCTGATTCTAGGGTGGCCTTTTTTCTGTTTTGAAAAAATCAGCGATTAAGTTTATCATATTTTGGTGAGAAATTTATCTCGTTAAGGTTAAGGTTAATATATATAAAAAGAAAAAAAACCTCTCAATTCTATATAACATGTTTAATAAACTCTTAACATCATCAATACGTAACACAATTCTTAAATACGGATTCCTTAACTTATTTAAATCTCCAATAAACTCTTAACTAAGGTAACTTAATTCTTAAATACCTATTCCTCACCTTTTTTTAATGTATTAACTTATTTAAATCTCCAATAAACTCTTAACTAATGTAACTTAATTCTTAAGTACCTATTCCTCACCTTTTACAATGTATTGCTTTTTAATATTAAGAGGCCAGTGCCTTTTAATATTACAGAATCGACCGATTTTACGAATGGACTAACTAAATTAGTCGAAATCTATCCAGATTCCACATGTGCATACCTTTTTTCATTATTTTATATATAAGAACATACTTTTTTTTATTATTTTTAGGCCGATAGGCCTTCTTTTGAAAGGGACCTTTGTCGTCCTTTTCATTCTGATGCTGACACCTGCCATCCACATTCAGCGGGCATAGGATTCGATCGTTTGTGACACTTGTCAGATGGGCCACAGCAAAATGCGACACGACTGACGGTAGAGGTTAGATGTTCAATCACGCAACAAACTTCTTTTTGCATTTGACTCCACGAATAATTTCACCCCAACAGTTTAAATACCCCACTACGCCTTTCCTCTTCCCATTATTTCTGATCTGGCTGTTGTGAGTTTTATCGTCTGGAATACGAGCTGACATTTTGATTTTTACAAAGAGAAGATGGTGAAGCCAGGAGAATCATGTCAGGTTGAAGGATGGGCTGCCAAGGACGACTCTGGCATTCTCTCGCCCTTTAACTTCACTCGCAGGTGACAGAAAATAATGCTTGGAGATAAGTTTTTTATTTGCAAGAAATTGCCAGTGGATGGGAAAATTCAGTTTCGCTTTATTGAAAAATTTAATTTATTTTTGACAGGAACACTGGATCCCATGATGTAACTTTCAAGGTCGCATACTGTGGGGTCTGTCACTCTGATTTGCACCAAATTCGGAACGAATGGAAAAATACCCAATACCTAATGGTTCCAGGGTAATGTCTTTCTTCTTTTCTTTTGTCCTTTTTTTCCACTGACCTTACCTTAGGTCCCTATCAATTCATGCTCAATAGTGGATGCGAAAATTCAGTTTCGCTTTATTGAAAATTTTAATTTATTTTTGATAGGAACACTGGATCCCATGATGTAACTTTCAAGGTCGCATACTGTGGGGTCTGTCACTCTGATTTGCACCAAATTCGGAACGAATGGAAAAATGCCCAATACCTAATGGTTCCAGGGTAATGTCTTTCTTCTTTTCTTTTGTCCTTTTTTTCCACTGACCTTACCTTAGGTCCCTATCAATTCATGCTCAATTTTAATTTTCGATAACCCTATGAAATTGCAGCCACGAAATCGTAGGGACTGTGCTTGAAGTGGGATCAGAGGTGAAGAATTTCGCTGTTGGAGATCGCGTGGGCGTGAGCTGCATGGTTTGGAGTTGCCAACAGTGTGATTCTTGTAGCAAACAACAAGAACAGTACTGTGAGAAGGTTGTTTGGACATATAACGGCATTTATTTGGATGGGTCTCCCACATTTGGAGGTTATTCTTCTTTGATGGTTTGTGACCAAAGGTACAATTAGCTGTATGATTCATGCATTGCGATCAATTTTTTTTATTCAAAGATTTGGACCAAATACAGATTTAATCGATTTTGTAATGTGAAATTAAGCAGGTTTGTAGTGAAGATCCCAGAGAATTGGGATCAATTTTTTTTGTTTGAAAGATCTGGAGCAAATACAGATTTAATCGATTCTCTAATGTGAAATTAAACAGGTTTGTAGTGAAGATCCCAGAGAACCTGCCCTTTGATGCAGCAGCCCCATTGCTATGCGCAGGAATAACTGTATACAGCCCCATGCAATACTTCCAAATGACAGAGCCTGGAAAAAGCCTTGGCGTTGTGGGGCTTGGTGGTTTGGGACACATGGCTGTTAAATTTGGCAAAGCTTTTGGACTGAAAGTAACGGTGATCAGTACATCGCCTAAGAAGGAAAAGGAAGCCAGAGAGTATTTGGGGGCAGATCACTTCCTCATTAGCAAAGATGAGAAACAGATGCAGGATGCAGCCAAGTCCCTGGACTACATAATTGATACAGTGGTTGCCGACCATCCATTGTTGCCTCTTATTAGTTTATTGAAGGTGAATGGGAAATTGGTTTTGGTTGGCATGCCTGAAAAGCCTCTCTCTCTCCCGCTTGTGGCACTCACATCAGGTAACTCTTTGCAGTTCTCTTTCATTTATATAAGTTTTATTTTATTGATATTGGTGCCCTGTTTTCGGCTACCATTATTTTTTTAGACAAGGGTAATGGAAAGAATTACTTCGCGTTCCGGACATATTGGAGCTTTGCAATATTTGCATCCTCCAGGTGCATGTGTGTCCCACCCAGGCTTTAGAATACAGCTCAATTATCTGGATGTAATGACTCTGTGTTGAAGTATATGTGTTGTAAAACCTGTAAAATTTGACTGGTTTGCAGGATTGTCACGGAAAGTATTGTTCTTTTTCTGCTGCGTTTGCTTGTTTTTTAATTTTAATTTTCCTTGTTTTAACAAAAAGGCTGTCGCTGCACAAGTCTAGAATGCTTCAGACACATGGCAACAAGAGTGTCTTTCACAGGCTACACATTGATAGCGGGCCAGTAGAGAAGAAGAGGGTGAGCCCACAATTGAATGGTGGAGATCACCGGCTTCATATGGTTGATGCTGCAGAAAACACACGCAGTCCTAAGGTATGTATCATTGCTGGCCTCAATGCTAAGATGAAAATCGATTGCTGGCTCAATCGTAGCTGGGTGGAATGTGATCTTCACCATTTTGATTTAAAATTTCTAAGTAGACAGTGCAGGCCTCTAAAGACATGGTGAAAAAATGGGTGTCTAGTATTCATGAAGTTATGTATGAGTGGAACGGACCCATGGATTTTCTGATCCAGGGATTGCTTTCTTCTTCTTTTTTAAGAATTTTATGTCGGCAGAACCTAAAAGTGAATTTCTTGGTCTTTTCTGGGCCTACCGGGTGTTTTCTGAGTCCTGACTGAATTTCCACCCATTTCAATAGTTGGTTCTGAAAGGTTTTACAGAGTTTGGACCTTTCCGGCCAGTATTAACGTCGGTCTTGTATTATGTTTATCGATTAATGGTGCTTTTGCTGTGGTTTGATGATCTCTTAATCTAAGAGAATGTTCTTTTGCTTCTTGTATTATGTTTATTATTATGTTTATCGATTAATGGTGCTTTTGCTATCATGGTGCTTTTGCTATGGTTTGATGATCTCTTAATCTAATCTGTTAAATCTAACGGAATGTTCTTTTGCTTATTCTAGATGCTCAAATTTGAACCAATATTTTTTTTAGAAAAATTCAACAATTCTAATTTAATAATCCTATCCGCCTCTCTTTGTACCTTTTGGGACAATTGCTAGTATATATAAAAACTGTAAACATATGACTATATTATAAAATAGAACTGTAAACATATGTATTATAAAATTGCTACTATATAAGAGAAGAGTAAACGTAGGGTTGCAGTCAGCTTCATAAATGACTACAACGTATGGTTGCTTCATAAATGACTACTTTATATGGAATTATAATATTTAGACTTAAAATATTTTTATTAATAATTAATATAAATAATAGAACATAAAATTATCAAAAATATAATTATTATTATTTACTAAATTTTAATTTTTTTTTATAATAGAAAAATATCTATTTTTTAATTCTACTTATTTCTTTTGACGGAACACACCTCATACATAATTTCTTAAATATTTGTTCCTTACCTTGTTTATTCTTAAATATATGTTCCTTACCTTGTTTAGGGAATTCTTAAATATCCATTCCTTAACTTCTTTCAAAGTATTCACATGTAGATTTCCTTGCCTTGCTCAATTGTACGTAAATACCTTGCCTTGCCCATTCAAGTTCATGAATTAAATCAAAATTCAGACGAATATGAAGAAAGATCTCATTTAGTAACCATACAAAATTATCAAGATTCTCATTAGTAACCATATACAAAATTATCAAAGTTTTCAATATATATATATTATATAATATATACTAAATGGAATAACTTGGAGGGTTGAATAAATTAGAATTTTCATTCAAATTAAATACATAAATAAAATATTGATGGAATACCTTGGATGGTTGAGTAATTTAGACATCGTGTTCCAAGCATCGAATCAAAGCCTATTATATGCATCAGAAATGATCTCTAATGGTGAGCATGATTGGAATTTACAGAAACTTATAATTTACACGCGGCACCGCTCCGAAAATATATGCATTAAAAATATACGTGAAAACTATGAATGGAGTTTACGTAAACCTATCTACAGACAGCTCCATTCCGTTTCCATTTCTGTTCATTGAATGTAACTCTGGCCGGTAATATCCACATCACGGTCCCCGCTGGACGGCGGTGGCGGGCGGCTCAGCGGATTCTTTGCCGGAGAAACGTCCCCGGCGAGCGCGTCGGCGCTCTGCGATTGGCTGGCAGGCGGGCGGTCCTTGGGCCGTTGTGGAGCGTCCTTCTCCGTTCCGTAGAGGCCTCCGCCGTAAGCCTCCTGTGTGACAGGCTTCAGGTCAGAGATCGGTCGCATCGGCTGCTCCGTTCTTTGGGCAGTCGGCTGGACCTTCCCCTTCCCTACCTCTTTGCTGTCCCCGCTTTGCATCTCGCGAATTGATCGACGTATTTTCGACGCGGAATGGTGTTTTTCCGTTGAAGTTATGAGAATCGAACGCTGGACTGACGGACGGGTAAAATGGAAAATAATAATCGAGGGGAGGCAAAATATAGAGAGCGAACAAGGCGGGAATTTCACCACGTAGTGAATTGTAGCGCTGAGTCATCGGGGTGAGAGACGCGTGCGTGTCACTTTTTCTCCTTTGCGCTCGCCACGATTGCCTATGCAGTGTATGATGTGCGCCACGTTTTCTCTCTCTACTCGCCAGGTGTTAGTGGATGATGTGGTGCCACGTTTCCTCTCTCCTCTTTGGATTTGGATAGCTGTAAAAGGTTATAATTTTCATATCAAGTAATGCGAGAGTGGCTATAACACATGACAATATCTCAACCCAAGAAAGTTTGGGTCTGAGTAGTGTGGGCTCCATTCATAGAGTCTCCTTATGCAAATCATCATTTTATTCTCCTCTAGTGTGTTGCCCTCGATAAACTTACACACCTTTTGGAATTTTGTTTGAAAATATGGATTGTCTTAAAATACCCTCAAATCATCCTCTTTATTTCCAACTTTGCAAATATCTTTATGTCACATCATTCTCCTTATACAGGTTTCAGTTTCTATGGAAATATTAATTGATGCATTGGATCTTTTTCCATTGTAAAGTTTTTCATGGAGCTTTAAAACTTTGATGTAGCACCATAGTCTCTTCTTTAATTATTGAATTTTTAAGTAACCCCTTTACATAACTATGTAATATGATGTGCGTAGAGCTCCAATCTTGGAACTAGCTTTGATATGTGGGGCTTTGGCCTATAAAAATATGATATCAAAGATCTTTGTGCTAGATCCATGCTTCATTCATTAACCATTCCATGGGGAATTAAGTTAAGAGAATCAATTGTAGACACACACACTTCCTACCCTGGGAGCAAAGCCCTTGAAACTTTTTAAGTTATCTACTTTCTCTGCCATTAAATTGTTATCACTACATACAGGTCCACTCATTATTCACAGACACGTAAACAATTTAATATAATTATTTTTTTATATTCTTTTGTACTTTCTCTTGGAGTGTCATACTTATATTCACATTTGATTTAAGTTTCAAATTATTTGTCACATTTAATCTCTTTGACCTTTTAAGTCAACAAAACTATGGTGATTTTCGAATATTTCTCTAAATGCTTTAAGGGCATAAAAATAAAATGCTAAAGACATTGTTTTAATATCTTAATTTCTTAAGGTCCTATCTTAGTTAACCCTCATCATCCTTATAATATTTTTATATTAATTTATACTTTAAATAAAATAGTTTATCATTTGCATGTCAAGAATCATCTGTATCAAATTCTAAGGTTCTGTGTTAAATTAAATCAATGATAAAAAGATCAAGTGTTTTTCGTCATTTCTAACTTTTAAAATATAATCAATATTATGAAATTGAGAACTAACTTCTGCTAGTTTAGAATGAAACAAGTAGTTAAAGAAATCTTAAATGGCATAGTCTAATTAATCGAAGTTGTGTTACTTTGGTGGGCCATAGAATTTGTTGATATCGTGAATTTTATTTGTTTAAAATTCATTTATGAATGCACAAATGGATTTAGCGTGGCGAAAAGCCTAATACACTCATATTATATAGATTATAAAGCTCAAACTTACCATTCTAGGAAATTTCTAATAAATTTCAAACAAAATTTATTGTGAAAAATAAAACAAAATGAAAAAGAAGTTTAATTTTAAAAAATGTTTAAATCCATTGAAGGAGTTTGATTTTGATGATGAAGAGTGTTATACTTTTTCTACTAACATCTATAGCTATAATGGGTAGCCCAAGTGGTTGGATCTCCTTGCAAAGTCTTTATCCCTCTGTCATGAGGCATTGGTTCAATTCCGAATAATAATAAAAAATAAAAAAAAATCCATTGAAGGAGTTCAATTTTGATGATGGAGAGTGTTGTACTTTCTTTACTAACATGTATAGCTCTAATGGGTAGCCCAAGTGGTTGGAGCCCCTTGCCAAGTCTTTAGCCCTCTTTCATGAGGCATCAATTCAATTCTTCCTAAGTCCATTAGGGTCAAGCTCCTTGTGTTGAGTCTGCGGGACTTGTGACCCCTTCAGGTGGGCCCACCTAGAGTTATTAGGAAAAAAAGAAGAAAAAGCATGCCTAAAAACATAATAGGAACAAGAGCACAGTCCTCGCAAATACGAAGACAAAGAATTGAATGTAAGTAATATTTTAATAAACAATATAAATCTTGTATTAAATGACTTCGCACTTAGATTCAGATACAGTCCTTGGGGGGGAACTGAAAGGACATTTTGCATTGCAAATAAGCACCAACCCGTCCACTTGGTTACACTGAAAAAGTAGAGAGAATTTATGCAATTGGGCATGAATCATGATGCATCCATTAAATGACATGCACTTGTCACTCACTCAAGCAACTAAAGTGGGGGTGGAGATGCATTAAGTTGCAGATCCTATCGATACAGGAAACAAATAAAGGTCCTGATATTGGGAATTTAATGCCCCTATAGTGCCTGATCACCATACATACCCATGCTTTGCACCATGGCTTGGCATCCATATGCCAAATCGGAGATGTGATGGGTGGAGGGACCCACAATCAATGCAATATGTCATTCGTCGATGCAAGTCGCTTCTTAATCTCTAAACCAACAACTTGCTCCAAATTTGATTTGTTTGAAATGCCCACCATCGAGCCTGCTCCGCCCACCCATTGTGCATGACCCACTTTCGAACCCTAGCAAACTCAAAGACTACCTTTGTTCAAAGGCTTCATGATTTAGAAAATCCAATACCTCAAGCACCCAAATCACTTGCAGATCACAACCCTCGGTCGCGCTTCGATCCTCTGTTGCACTGCAAGTCACCTTGAGGTACTGAATGAAACCCTAATTAGAATGCTTCATGAAATTACATTGCTAGAAATATAGAACATAGAAATCCATGGACGCTTCTACGCCAACATCGAACCTCACAACTTCCTCCATTCGACTAAACAAATCTATTTCGCTAGTGGAAAATATTTTTCTCAAATAGTTTTAATAGATATTTTGAAAGCCATACATTAACCAAACCTAATGTTATTTTCATATACATTAAATAGAAAAGTTTCAAGCATGATAATGTTTTTCTTGGAAATTTTTGTTACATTTATTTACATTATTAAAAAATTCTACAACAAACTATATCATAGAAAAAGCACTCTACTACAGATTAAAAAAAAGTAGTATGAATGAATGCAACTGCAAAAAAAATAGACCCACGCCATCAATCAAAACCAATGATTGATCACTAGATAAAATGCTTTCTTGGTGGAAGAACATTAGGAAATACATTGATGAAAAACTAATTTATAGACGATTCTTGGGCCTTGATACTACGACAAGAATTATATTATTTCTTTCATTTGAAGTTTTATATTCAAGGGACAGAGTAAATTTGAAGTCACAGAAATATTTTCAAGTTGTTAATATAAATTTTTGAGGTTATTTATATGTTTGGTTGTGGCTTACTAGTTGGGGTAGGGCACGCCCTGTAAAGAGTAGGACTTCAAACCCCGGTAGATGTAGAGGTGTCAACAAACCAAATTGGTTATGTGAATGGAGTCCTCCCCTATTTGTGCTTGGGAATTTTGAATCTTAAACCAGAAAAATCATGAAAAATAAGAATTACCTAGAGCCATGAAACATATCTATCAATCAGTCTAAATGTGTTCTTCAAATGTGCCAAGATCTTAGTAATCCTATAACCCACTTTTCCATGCCTTTGAGATTTAGTCAAGTAGCCTTTTTCCTGTAAATTCCTCCCATATCTCTCATAGTAAAATTGAGGCAATGAGGTGATGGAAATGGGATTTATTTTGGCTCTTAGCAATTCATGCATTTCCAACCCCAGTCTCTCTAGCGATCCAGAGGAGATTAGCTCTTCGTTCACCGATCCAGAAGGGTCACTACTCATTAAGGCTGGAACTGAAAGATGGTTTTCAACATGGGAAAAATGAAAATGTTTCCATGTTTGTAGTATCCACAGGAAAAATACAAGCATGTCTTGACATCATTCATTTGAGTAGGATGTTTCCCAATCCCAAAATTTAAAAACTCCATGCCTAATTTGGTCCCATTCAAAGAGACAACCTACATCTTTGGGTGATTGAAGTAACTATCATTATCAAACAACTGAGGCTAATGTTCCTATAGTTGGAGGTTGTAATATTCGATCCATGTTGGTCATTAAAAGCCAGGGGATGTAGCTTTTTGTCATGTTGATGATTTGATCTTGCAGAGAATTCCTACTCATGAAATTTAGTGTGCTTTTCTCAATGGGAACACTAGAGAAATGATAATTCCCCAATGGGATCTCTTGATGGGTTTGAGAGTCCCAGTATAGAGTTTTTTGGATTGAAATAGTAAGGTAAAGTGAGTTGGAACATGAGAAAATGGAGCATAATTGTATGGTGACAACATCTAGGTTGCATAGGACCAAGAAACTGGAAAGTTGAGCTCCTTCTTGGCCTTAGAGACCATGGATTGGATCAAAATATGTTGATCCATATGGAAAATGGCATCAATCCATGGTATTCATCCACCCATGTTATTTATCCACCCATGAAATTTACCCATGGTATTGTAAGTGGCATCCACTCATGGTATTTATCCACCCATGGTATTGTAAGTGACATCCACCCATGGTATTCATTCACCCATGGTATTGTGACATACACCCATGGTATTCATTCACCCATGGAATTGACCCATGGTATTGTGACATCCATCCATGGTATTCATTCACCCATGGAATTAACCCATGGTATTGTGACATCCACCCATGGTATTCATTCACCCATGGGATTGACCTGTGGTATTTTGACATCCACCCATGGTATTCATTCACCCATGGAATTGACCCGTAGTATTGTAACTAAAAAATACTATAAGTAACAAGTCACATTTTGTAAAAGGAGATGGTCCACCACAATGTAGCCTTTATAATTATTATCGGTTTTAATAAAAAGTTTCTTTGTGGTTTTGTTTATTGGGCATTCTCCTCTTTTTCTTCTGGCAATTCAAGTTTTTAGATCTTGGGGGTCTCTCCCCTCAAGATCCATTTCAATTTTTTAGATCTTGGGGGCCTCCCCCCCAAGATCCGGATCATATGTGGACCAAAGGCCAACAAAATAATTTCTCTGTCTCCATGGTCTTGCACCAACAAATAACCTATGTTTTTTTATACATTATTTGTTTCCACAGTTTGAATCCTTGAAAAGACAACATTTGTTGCTTCATATGTATCCATTTCACATCAAACACATCTAGTTCTCCCCTTAAGCTTCTCAATTTCCAGAACTATTAACTCAACAATGACCTATCAAGGTCATCTCACAGGCATCAAGACCCCACAATCCAGCCTAGAACTTACAAACTTTTGTTTGTGTTGGATTTTTACATTGTTTCAAGTCCAACTCAAGGAATACTCCTCAAGAAGCATCCTGCCTCACCTTCTCAGTGTCATGTTTAGGTTCCTTCTTCTCTCTCAAGGTGTCTTCAACTTTTTCTTTCTTCCTTTAGCTAAACCCCTTGTTTTCCCATTGAGATATTTTTATCTCTAGGGAATGAGAGAATATAATTATCTCTAACTGTATGGAAGATGAAAATTCATTTAGGGTATTTTCCGTGAGTTTCCAAGACTCGTCACAATTTTCTATTAAACCAAAAAAAATAACCAACTTTAAAACATTAAGGTGTCACTAGGCATTTCACTAAGCTCATAGGCTATTAAGTTTTTAGTAAAAGTAAATGATATTAAATGAGTAAATATCTAGAGTAATCGGGGGTGTTACATCTCCCCCCCCTGTGAGAAATATCGTCCCTGGTGTTCATTATTTCCTTTGAAACAGGCCAACGTATGCTTACCGCATATAGCTTTCATCCTCCCATGTGGCCTCTTTCAGACTAAAGTGCCTTCACGTGCACTTTAACTTGGGTGATATCTCACCTTCGTAACGTTGTTTCTCTTTGATCAAGAATACACAGGGGCTCTACCAGGAACTCTCCATCTGGTTCAACATATTTCCATAGCCATATCATTGTCATTAGTTTTTTTTAATCATTAACCAAAACATACAAACTTTAAAATTACATTTTTATCTGCACATATTTCCAGTTAATGATATGTCTGAGATCATATATATATATATATATATATATTTTCTTGAATAGCGAAATATATGTAGTGCAAGCTGATATGCTACAGGTCCAATTCTTTCCAAAATATTGAAGGGTCCACAATATCGAAGTGTTAATTTTGCCTTGCCTACATAAGCCTTCTGTCTATCTTGAGAAGATTTTAAATTTTGTCGAACCTTTTTCACCATCAACTCCATTTCCACTAGCATGTTGGGTCCTAATATTAATTTATCCTTAGGACTAATCCAATTAGTAGGTGTTCTACACCTTTTTTCATACTGTACCTCAAAAGGACTCATTTTTAATGATTCATGGTAAACTATTATTATATGAAAACTAAACTAAGTGAAGGTATTCCTCCCACTTGGTTGGTTATCACATTACATACATTCTTAACATATCCTCAAGTACCTAATTCACCCATTCAATCTGCCCATTTGTTTGTGGGTGATATGTAATGTTGAACTGAATCTGAGTACCCAGTTTAGTAAAAAGGGCCTTCCAAAATGCTGAAGTAAATTTCACATCCTTATCAAAGATTACCACTCTCGACATACCATGTAATCAAAATATTTCTTTCATATAAATATCTGCAATTTGAACAATCTGGTTTGTGGATTTGACATGGATGAAATGGGTTGCTTTACTTAATTTATCCACCACTACCATGATGGAATCATTTTGATTCTTAGATCTGTGTAATCATTTTATAAAATCTAATGTAATTGTATCCCATTTCCACTTAGGAATAGGAAATGGGTGAAGAAAACCAACAAGGTGTTGGTTCTCAGCCTTGACTTTTTGACACTCCAAGCATTTGGCTAAATATTCACCAATATCCTTCCTCATACCATGTCAAAAGTATCCTTTTTCTTTGCAGAAAATAATTTTTGATAATCGAGAAGGGCATCATAGGGGCTTCTGTGAAACTCATCCAGCATACATTGTATAACATTTATTTGGCTAAGAACATACATTATTCCTCTATAAGTCAACAACTTATCATTATTTATATCATATTCAAATCGTTTTCTAGAATTTTTCATTTGTTTAGCTTGTTTCCATAAGAATTTATATTTTGTATCTTTTAGGGAAGCTTCTTTGATTTGCTAAGATAAGTTAAGGTCTACTTAACAATAGAAGATCTCATACACACAATACATTTTCCTACTTAAAGCATCAACCACACGATTCTCTTCTCCTTTAAGATGCTTTATTTCAAAGTCAAATTCACTTAAAAACACAATCCATCTAGCTTTGCGTGCATTTAAATTAGGTTGCTTGAAGAAATTAGTCAAACTACTATGATCAGTCATTAAAAGAAACCTTTTTCCTAACAAGTAATCTCGCCATACCTTCAAAACGTGAATGACCGCAGTTAATTCCAAATCATAAGAATAATATATTTTCTTGTAATCCTTCAACTTACATTATTCATAGAAATCGCCCAACACCTTCTTGGCACATGTATGTGCACACAGTAAATTATTTTCCTGGGTCTGCAACTTTTAGTACCAGGGCTGTAGTCAATAAGTGTTTCAATTGTTCGAAATTGTGTTGGCATTCTGTTGTCCACTTGAAGGGTCTTCCCTTTTTCTACAAAGAAGTTATAGGGTACGCAATTCTAGAAAACCCTTCTATAAAGTGATGGTAATACCCAGCTAAACCTATGAAAGACTGAATGTCTACAACGTATTTGGGAACAAACCATCCCATGATGGTTCCCATGAAATTATATTCCCTAAATATTGGATTTGATCTTTGTAAAAATCACGTTTATTATACTTAGAGTATACTTGATTTTCCCATAAGGTTTCTAGCACTATCAATAGATGCTCCTTATGTTCCTCTAAGTTTCTCGAGTAAATAAGAATATTGTCAATTAAAACCAGAACAAATTTGTCGAAGTAGGGATGAAAAATGTCATTCATCCAACTCATAGTCCAACTCATAGATGTTGTCGGGGCATTAGTAAGCTCGAATGGCAGAACAAAAAAATCGTAGTGACCAAAGAGAGTCTTGAACATTGTCTTACAAATTTCTTCTTCTTTTTGTTGGGTGTGGAGCCTGATTATCTTCTGTATTCAAAGGTATCACTGCATTGGACCCCTGTTCGAAATGGGGCGGCAACGCTGCCCGTAAAATATTCGTTGTAGGGGGGGTCCAGGGGGGGTTGATGCGACCTTTTGGGAGCCCCCCCCTAGCAGGGGGATCAGGGGCAGTGCCCCTGAAGCTAAGAATAGAGGTAAAATTGCCTTGTAAAATTTTGTAATTCCGTAGTTAATCTGGGTCGTTCATTAGGCGAAGATTTGATGGTAGAAGTTATGTTTAATTTAGGGTTTTTTGCCCTAGAAGGCAACCCCTAGCTATATATGAGGGAATTGTATTGCATCTATGCATATTCACATTCTGAGTGAGGAAGAGAGAGGAGATTGAGAGCAAAGAGAGAGTTACAATGGATTTGTTGTAGGTTGTATCTCTTCAGTTTGCTGGATAATATAAAAATAAGGATTGGCTGTTTCTCCATGGACGTAGCCCAAACTGGGTGAACCACGTATATCTGTGTCTCTTGTTTTATGTGTTTTCTGTGTTTATATTTCTGCAATATTTTATGTGTTCCATTTCTTTGTAATATATAAATTTTCTAACAACTAGTATCAAAGCTGAAGGTCTATTTGCCTGATAAACTCGCAGGAGAGAAGGGTTCCTGGTTCGAGTGGGAGCAATGGCAGAAGATGGTAGGTTTAGGGTCGAAAAATTCAACAGCCAAAACTACCAACTGTGGAAGATGCACATGGAAGATTATCTGTATCAGAGAGATCTATACCAACCATTGAGAGGAAAGACAAAGAAGCCGACAAGTATGACAGACACAAAATGGGATATTCTCAACAAAAAGGCACTTGGAACAACACAGTTGTGCCTAGCAGCATCAGTAGCGTTTAATATTTCAAAGGAAATGACAACAGAAGGTTTAATGTTGACATTGACCAAACTATATGAAAAACCCTCGGCCTCAAATAAGGTATTTCTTATGAAGCGTTTATTTAATATGAAGATGTTAGAAGGCGGATCTGTTGCTGATCATTTAAATGAATTTAATACAGTTACCAGTCAGTTAAGTTTTGTATCGGTAACTTTTGATGATGAAGTTAGGGCTCTTTCATTTCTGTGCTCATTGCCAGAAAGTTGGAATGGTTTAGTTATGTCCATTAGTAATTTTGTCTCTGTATCTAGTACTTTAAAGTTTGATGATGTTGTCGGTGCAATCCTTAGCGGGGAAATGCGACGGGAAAACTCTGGTGAGACATCAGGTAATGCTTTAACTGCAGAGACTAGGGGAAGAAAAATGGAAAGAGGAAAGAGCCCAAGATATTGCAATAAGTCAAGAAAAGGCAGATCCAAGTCTAGATTAGGGATAGTGTGCTAGAAATGTGGGAAGAAAGGACACCTGAAGAAAGACTGCAAGTCTCAAAAGGGAAAAGAAGGAGATGCGCAGCAAGAAACTAATCATGAAGCGAATGTAACAGGTGATGTGTTGAAATATTCTTTGATTCTTTCACTAGAAAATATTATTGATGCATGGGTGGTAGATTTAGGGGCCTCATTCCATGCCATACCTGATAGGAAACAGATTTATGATTATGTTCAAGGAGATTTCAAACAGGTTCGATTGGGTGATGATAAACCCTATAAAATCATTGGAATGGGTACAATTTTCATAAAACAACAAAATGGAAATCAATGGCTATTGAAGGAGGTAAGGCATGTTCCAGATCTGAAGAAAAATTTGATTTCGACAGAGTAGTTGGGAGGTAAAGGTTGCGTAACTACTTTCACAGATAAAACCTGGAAGGTCACTAAAGGATCCCTGGTAATAGCGAAAGGAGGAAAGGTTGGTACATTGTATTTATGCGATGGTATTTCTAATTCTGTTATGCTTTAACCTCTATAGGAGAAGATACGACATTATGGCATCATAGGCTCGGGCACATGAGTGAGAAGTGGATGCATAATCTTCGCTCAAGAAATTTGTTTCTAGGTTTGAAGCATGTTGATTTAAAATTATGTGAGAATTGTGTTTATGGAAAATAGAAGAGAGTCAGATTCCTCAGAGTTGGGAAAGAAAAGAGGAGCGAAAAATTAGAGCTTGTGCATACAGATGTATGGGGACCTGCTCAGGTATCATCTCTTGGCAGATCTCGATATTATGTTACTTTTATTGATGATGCAACCAAAAAAACCTGGATTTATTGTATTTGAAATAAATCAATGTATTTGATACCTTCAAGAAATGGAAAGATTTGGTTGAAAATGAGATAGGAAAAAGGTTGAAGTGCCTCAGATCAAACAATGGAGGTGAATATTGTAGCAAAGAGTTTGATAGGTACTGTTCTGAAAATGGAATTTGCATAGAGAAGATAGTTCCAGGAACACCACAAGAAAATGGTGTGTCAGAAAGGATGAACAGGACAATCATGGAGCGTGCAAGGTGCATGAGATTGCATGTAGGATTGCCTTTACAATTTTGGGCAGTTGTTGTAGATACTGTTGTTTATCTAATAAACAAAGGGCCTTCAAGTTCCTTGGATGGTGGTATTCCAGAGGAGGCATGGAAAGGTGAAAAGGTAAACTACTCTTTTTTAAAGACTTTTGGTTGTGAAGCCTTTGTCCACATTAATAAAGAAAATAGAACAAAGCTTGAGACAAAATCAAAGAAATGTACCTTTATTGGATATGGTGTTAATGATTTTGGTTATCGATTTTATGATTATGAAAAAGACAAAATCATTAGGAGCAGAGATGTCATATTCAATGAAAAGGTTTTGTATAAGGATCAACTACAGGAAGATAAACAGGAAAAAGAAAATAGAGAATACATAGTGCTTGACGATATCACAGGAAAAGTGATGGTCCCTGAAAATCATAATGATCAACAGCTAGAACAACAACCACAACAGCAACAAGCACTTCAAACACCTGAAAGTGGTGTTAGAATATCTACCAGGATAAGTAGACCCCTTGAATGATACTCTCCTTCATTATATTATGTATTGTTGATTGATTCTGGTGAACCAAAGTGTTATGAAGAAGCAGTGCAAGTAGAAACCAGGAAGAAGTGGGAGCAAGCCATGAAAGAAGAGATGGACTCCTTAGCACATAACTAGACTTGGGACTTAGTCAGGTTGCCCGCAGGTAAAACAACATTACAAAATAAATGGGTTTACAGGTTGAAGGAAGAAGATGGAGGTAGAAAAAGGTACAAAGCTAGACTTGTGGTGAAAGGGTTTGCACAGAAAAAGGGTATTGACTTTGATGATATATTTTCTCCTATTGTTAAAATGACTTCAATCAGAACTATTTTAAGTCTAGTAGTAGTTGAAGATTTGCATCTTGAGCAGTTAGATGTAAAGACAACCTTTCTCCAT
This sequence comes from Pinus taeda, assembly GCA_000404065.3. Lineage (NCBI taxonomy): Eukaryota > Viridiplantae > Streptophyta > Pinopsida > Pinales > Pinaceae > Pinus > Pinus taeda. The sequence continues at coordinate 133,296 of APFE031256753.1, read as the reverse complement.
GGGGATTTGGGGGAAGAGATATATATGCAACAGCCATAAGGATATGAGGTAAAAGGGAAGGAGAAACTAGTATGCAAGTTGAAGAAGAGCTTGTATGGCTTAAAACAGACTTCAAGGCAGTGGTATTTAAAATTTGATAGGTTTATGTCTGAACAAGGTTATACTAGATGTCACTCTGATCATGGTGTTTATCTCAAAAGGAAAAATGATGGAAACTATATTATATTGTTATTGTATGTAGATGACATGCTTGTTGTAGGTTCCAACATGCAGGAAATAAATGTGCTCAAAAGAAAATTGGCAAACACATTTGCAATGAATGATTTGGGTGCTGCAAAACAAATCCTTGGTATGAGAATAACTAGAGATAGGAAGAATCACAAATTAACATTGTCTCAAAGTGAGTACATAGAAAAGGTGTTGAAAAGATTTAATATGCACAATGCAAAACCAGTTAGTACACCTTTTGCTAGACATTTCAAACTTAGAAAGGAGATGTGCCCAAAGACCTAAGAAGACATGGATTATATGTCTAAAGTTCCATATGCACCAGCAGTTGGAAGCTCAATGTATGTAATGGTCTGCACAAGGCCTGATATTGCACATGTAGTGGGAGTTGTAGGTAGGTACATGAAAAATCCGAGAAAAGAACATTGGATGGCGGTGAAGTGGATTCTCAAATATTTGAGAGGTACCACAAATCAAGCATTTTGCTTTGGTGGTTCAAACATTTCTCTACAGGGATATGTTGATGCAGATATGGCAGGTGATAGAGATAATAGGAGGAGCAAAATAGGGTATGTGTTTACTGTAGGTGGAACAACTGTCAGTTGGGTCTCAAAACTGCAAAGTGTTTTTGCACTCTCAACAACAAAAGCTGAGTATGTTGCTGCTATAGAGGCTAGTAAAGAAATGATTTGGTTACAAAGGTTTCTAGATGAATTGGGTAAGAAGCAGGAGTTGGGTAGGTTATACAGTGACAGCCAGAGTGCCATACATCTTGCAAAGAACTCTGCATTTCATTCCAAGACTAAGCATATACAGCTCAAGTACCATTTCATATGGTCAACATTGGAAGATGGATAGTTGAAGCTGGAAAAGATACACACTAGCCAGAATCCTGCAGATATGTTAACAAAAGTTGTAATGAGGGAGAAACTGAGAATCTACTCAGTTTCAATTGGTCTTCAAGTATGATGAAGAAGATGAGAAATAGCTAGGTCCAAAGTGGAGTCATTGTCCAGCAAATGAAGCAGCGGTGGAGTGTTATAATTTGTCTCCAAGTGGGAGATTATTAGGTGTGGAGCCTGATTATCTTCTGTATTCAAAGGTATCGCCGCATTGGACCCCAGTTCGAAATGGGGCGGCAATGCCACCCATAAAATATTCATTGCAGGGGGGTCCAAGGGGGGGCGACTGTGACCTTTTGGGAGCCCCCCTCCTGGCAGGGGATTTTGGGGGCAGTGCCCCCGAAGCTAGGAATAGATGTAAAATTTCCTTGTAAAATGTTATAATTTCGCACTCAATCTGGGCCATTCATTAGGCGGAGATCTAACGATAGAAGTTATGTTTAATTTAGGGGTTTTTTTCCCTAGAAGGAAACCCCTCGCTATATATGAGGGAATTGTATTGTGTCTATGTAGATATGTATTCTGAGTGAGGAAGAGAGAGGAGATTGAGAGAGAAGAGGGAGTTACAGCGGATTTGCTACAGGTTGTATCTCTTGAGTTTGCTGGATAATATAAAAAAGAAGGACTGATTGTTTCTCCGTGGACGTAGCCCAAACTGCGTGAACCACGTATATCTGTGTCTCTCTTGTTTTATGCATTTTCTGTGTTTATATTTATGCAATATTTTGTGTTCCATCTCTTTGTAATATATGATTTTCTAACATCTCTAACAGGTTTTCCCTGGAGAATATTGAATGGTTTTTTCCCGGGTCTAAGTTGGCCAAAAATCTATGTATTTTTATGTGTGTTGCTGGTCTGGTTATGTCCATATTTATTTTCAGCATGTGTTGACAGTCCCACGTGTTTTAATCTGAAAATTTCATTTCTAGAATTCTATATGTTGAATGTACATTTGTGGGAAAGGGCATTTAACTGAATGGGAGTGATAAGGTGAAATTAAAACCGGGTTGGGATTGCAGGAAACTTCTTTTTTAGTAATCAAATTTCAAAAAATATTACTACTAACCAGATCATTTTTTGGGACTAGGAGCAAATGTTACTAGAGAAAGTAAGTAATTCCTGCTTCCCTTGCATCTCCTAGACGAACTTGGTATTGCATATGAAAACCTTCTCGAAAAAATTTGAATTTCCATCTCCCTCATTAAACTCCACATGTTTAAAAGGAAAAAAGTAAGTGGCCCATAATCAACAAACAAATTTCTTTTTTCCATGCAAGGAACAACCAAAACTTAGTGTAATTAGAAGGATTATGAAAAGGATCATCGCATATCCAAATCTTATCACACTTTGTATGCTCACTTGCATCACACACTAAGCCTTCATACGCTTTGTACTCAAATATCATCCATCTTTTGGATCTTTGGTTACTTAGTATATTTTGGCTTACAAGGTCACTCCATAAGTGAATTAAGCCTCTTTAAAAACAATCATAACTTAAACTAATTATATTTCCCCACAGGGGCCACCAAAAAAATTATAGTTCAGGTTAGGACCATTGGGGGTAGGCATCCCATAAGCTTCTATGGTCATGTTTCACCATTGAAACATAGTTGTTGACTTCTAGGGAGCTTAAAAATCCTTCAATCATCCCGTGGAAAAGAAAAACCAAGCATGGCAGAGACCCAATTTAGAGTGGGTTCAACTTAGGTCCAGTGCATGCGGTACTCTTTGGGGCTACTTGACTGATCTAGTGCTCGGTATTGATAACCGATTACCAAGAAGCTAAATACTCGAATTCTCACATGGGATGAAGGTACTTAGTGACCAAATATAGGGCATCCTTTCCCTATAGATGATGATGCAGACAACACTTGAGCCTCATTACCATTACCTTGGTTGATTCCTCGGCTACTAGAAGGCATTGATAGTTCCTTCGAAACATTGCCCTAGGACCCATAAGAGATTATCTCCCCAAGGCCCAGTTACTTTGAGAGTAGACAAGATGATTAGGTCTTCATAGGACTCTTTATCATAGGCAACAAACAAAAACCCTTTTTCTTGTTTTCTTGGTCACATAGTGTAAATTAAACGAAAATAAGCCATTTATATTTTCACTTTTCTTTATGTATGTGATCCAATTGCATTGATATTTATCTCCTTCCCTCACCAAACAAAAAGTAGCACACAATCTAAATCGACACCATAGGGGACCCTACGGCTCCTCGTTGATCTAGGGGTTTTTTAAACCAACCCCCATTAATAGGAGGTTTGCCAAGACTCCCACCGTTTAGGCAGAGAGGACATCACTCAACCACCATTTTTGAATCTTCCTTTATTGGCACAACTTAGCTTGGAACTCCTCCTCAGCAAAGTACACCCTTCATCACTCCTGAAGGATCCCTGCATGCTACCCCCTTTGGGAGTGCACACACCTCTCCTCTGGACAATCCTTGAGATACCCATCGGGGTAATCCTCCTGTGACATCCCCATAGATGACTCCATTGCATATAGTTGTCTAGCATAATTTTGTGATGGAAGGTAATGCAAAGATCACATTCTTAGTTTCGTTAAATCTCCCAGATTTAAGTAAGCTCACCAATGGCCTGATCGAACATGGCCAGCTATGCCCACAAAGCTCCCTTCGGATATTCCAAAGTTCGAGGGAAAGCAAGGTGAAGACCCATGGAACCACGTCATGATGTTTCACCTGTGGTGTTCGTTTAATAATATCATAGAAGATACTATTATATTAAGGCTATTTCAATGCACCCTAACAAGGCCCACCGCGAAGTGGTATATAGACTAGCCCTCTGCGTCTCACAGAACCTTTAGCTCATTAGCTACTGCTTTACTTACTTTCTTCCAACTCCCAGACTGCCATGATTCAGGTTTGGAACTTCTAACCAACTTCAAACAAACACAAGATATGCACATGTCAGACCATATCCATGAATGGCGGAAATGCCACAGCCTGTGTAAAACTGAATTTGAAGATAAAGTCCTCATCGACATTTTCTTGAGATCCCTCACCTCTAAAATCTCTAAAGATGTAGCTAAAAAATTCTCACAAACTAAGGAAGAATCCATAAGTAAATCCCAACAACTGGAGTTGATCTATGACCAGTCTGGGTACATTTATCACGTGCTTCCATATGCCCCACATCTGCAGTCTTATCGAGAAATGGCAGGCGCATCCAATACTGTTGACGGAATAATTGGGGCCCTATCCTAAAGACATTACAATAATAATTGTCAATACCCTGCATGTCCAACTAATGGCCCATCATATGGTGCTGCACCACCATTAAAAAATACATGGTATTATAATGGTCAACCCACATCTATGCAGAATATAGTCAATAGTGTTAACCAACACCAACCCCCACAAGGAGGCTTGTATCATCCCTCTCAGGGAAATCAATACTCCTCCTAGAGTACATATAAGATGTCTACTCCCCCGAACCAATATGTTAACTAGGGACAAGAGAACCAATATTCTTCTTTCCCAACATCACAACAGAATATCCCGCCAAAGAAAAATAATGCACATGTGAATCTAGTGCAACCATCTCTTGCTTCACCGCATCAATCAGAAGAACAAAAGAATTCGGTTAATCCTTCTAATATGGCTAGGAAAAAACCTAAAAATAAGCCAAAGGGAGAAACTAAACGGGGAGGCATAAATCAACAGTAACCCCAAGGGAACCAGGAAGGGATAACCCGAACTGGAACTAAAACCAGGGAATGACCAACAATAACTTGCAGAAATAGGGCAAGAACACTAGCCTTTAGACTAATCATGCATGCACTATGTACAGGGAATGCGACCATTATACACATCATTGTCCTCAACTTCCTGATTTGAAAAGGATACAAGGCAGTAGGTGGAAAGGTAGCTAACTAACTGTGGTCATGTAGGAAGCCTTCCCCCATCAGGAAATTGTTAACACACAATACCAAATTCCCAAACTCAGCCATCTGGAGGGAACCTCAACAATACTCCTAACCATGATATCTTCATGACAGGAGAGGAAATCCTCTTACAAACAAGGAATAAAACTTATGAGACTCCCCTAAAGCCCAATCCATCCACCTCAGCTACGACCATACCTACTAGACCATTGACCATCACATGACCTTCCATAGATTCCATGCCTAAAATGATCAAAGGACCTTTATGGTGCACAGGACCCAATTCAAAAGCTGCCCATAGTTACAACATAGTCGATGCTTAATCATCATCAGTTATGCCAATGCTTGAAGTCCTGCAGACATTCCCAACCCAGTGGAAAGCCCTACTTTCCACTTTAAATGCAATCAACCCATTCGATTCTTGCCTAATAGTCTTTGACATGGACAAAGCTACTCCATGACTGCCCTTAGCTATCTCTTTCCAAATCCCTATCTCTATCTAGAATATCGACATCCATCATTGCATCTTTCACGAAGGGGCTTCCACATGCATCATGTCCAAATCCTTTTGGAAAAAATTAGGATCCCCTAAACTTAAGCCTTCTGACATAACACTCAAAGCATATGAAAAACACCCTTTTTCTCTTGTTTGCTTATACCCTAGCGTGCCAGTTAAGTTGGCTGGAAAATTTGTGTTAATAGACATTGAAGTACTCGATGCCCAGTTGGATTACAACATCCTAATAGGCTGAAGCTATATGTATGAAATGCTCGTAGTTGCCTCATCAGTGTTCAGAACCATGATGTTCCCCCATGATGGGAAGATCATTACCATTGATAAACTCACATACTATGAGAAGGAAACATCACCCACACTAGATGGCATGTTTCCCTTAGTATCCCAAGAGGTGGTCACTACTTACACTGAGCTCAACCCAGGCTAGTTTAAGCCATGAAACCTCCTAGGAACATTCCTAGGAGACCTGCCTATAAGACAAGAGCTATCCCAAATACCGGAGCATTGGTGTACATGATGACTTCATCAAACACCACCCAAACCCCTAAATCAGTTCCAGACACTCCACCCCCTGCAACTAAAGAAGTAAGGACTTTACCTCCTACAATTACACAAACCCCCTTCTTATGCCCCCCCTACCTGGGTTTGTCTCACACCAAGCCATGGAAACCCTCACATTACCAAATATGACTCTCGCAATACCTGTTTGGTATCTGATCCCCATGACCATGTCGACTGAGTCAAGGCACATGTAGGAAGGAAGCTTCCCTGTACCTCCACTTTAGAGGACCTCCCCTACTCAAAATATTCCCGTGCTTACCACAAATGGAGCGTCCAAAAAAGCAAAACAAAATGGTGAAAAACGAGAAACTTCCAACTCCTCCAGACCTGTGAAACCTTGCGTGTTATGTGAGGAATTCAGACACCCACCTCATATATGCCCCAAAATAGATGAGTTAAAAATAATTATGAGTGCATATAAAACATTGGTAACCCCAGCTCCACCAAAAGGAGTGAAAGTCATACCCTTGCGTAAAAAGGAAGTACATACCAACCATGCGTGCACCATATGTGATAAATACAGACACTACACTCATCATTTTCTGAATATTCCTAAACTCCAAGAGATACTCAAAGGTGTCATCCAAGCCAACAACATTGAGCCCATAGCGCCAACCCCACCACCACAGGATGATAAATGTCAAAACATCTTCTACATATAGGAAGAGGCATCATCTAGCTTTGCACCTGCCTACAACACACAAAGGAAGAATAAGTAGTATTTCCACCCCTCTACTTTACCATGTGCTATATGTGATGACCCTACCCATCTGGTAAACTGCTGCCTAGAATTATGGACATGTTACCAAGTCCACCACACCATTTAGGAGGACCAAAGAAGAAAATATAGGCATCAATACCATATATGAACTATATGCGAGGAGAACCATCACAAAAGGAGGTGTCCTCACCTTCCTCAATTCCGAAAAATAGTGAATTTCATATGTAATTTTGTAAAGGAAAATCACTATCTGCTAGACTCAGATACAAAATCCACAGAACCCATTCCCCCACCTGGTGAAGAAGGACCCCTAGATGTCCTATGTGTGTTTGAGGATGAAAGACATCTAGCCTCTCTCCATTTCACCTCCCATCACCATCACCATTCTAGACCAAGCCAAAAGCAATAAAAAACCACCCGACAAAGAAATTCACCCATCACATGTGCGTTATGCGACAAACCCAATCATTTGATCAATAAGTTCCATGAAATGATAGGTTTAATGACATCTTCCACTTAGTGGCCCACATCCCCTATAAGCATCTCTCAAACCAAGAAAAAAATATGCGGTGTTATTTTCGCATATGCTCTCAATTCCACCATACAAGGAATTGTTAGTACCTTACATGGTTCCATGCAACAAGAGAAGCACTAAAACCAATCCACACAAACAAGCCATGCCATAACAAGACCTCGCCCCAGAGATGGATACCTCCACAAGATATCCTATCACGCAATGACAATGAGGCATCAACATCCCACGCCATGAGTAGCACCACCTCTCATACAATCTATTCAGTTAGCTTTGAACAAGTTCAGAGAAACCTTGACCATAGCACAACTAATGTTCAAAACCCTTTGGAAGGGTCCATACATCATCAAGCATTGCCTTCGCAAGGGGGAATACATACTATCATAGCCCGATGGGACTTGCCTAAAAAATCCTGTCAATGGTCTCTACCTCAAAAAAATTCATCCATAAAATGTTAGAGTAATAATGTATGTACAATGACTTATTTTTTATGATGATCACCTCATCATGGGTGTATTCTAAAAATTTCTCTCTCATCTCATGTTAATAGATGGATCTTTTTCTAGCTTATCACCACGAGTTTGCTGACAACGCATCTCGATGGTTGCAAAATCTCGTTGCTGCTGCATGGGCCATATACTCTCCTGACCGAACACCTCGTCTCTTCAATGGACTTTGTATCGGGTCATCCACCAACAACAAAGCAGAATATGATATCATCATAGGCGTCTTTGTTGATGCCCACCACCTAGGTATCCATCACCTACATGTATTCCTTGATTCCCATCTTGTAGTATCCTAGTTAAATAGGACATTCCAAGTCCGTGATCCATGCCTTTTTCGCAAATATTTTCATGCACAAAGGTTAGCTAGACATTTTGATCAAATAACATTTACACATATACCCATAGATCAAAATCTTATAACTGATCGCATCACTAATCAAATCCTATACTGGAATGCATCACATATATATAACCATCAAGATATATGAAAACATCAACACAAGATACATCTAGAAACACAAACACAAAAATACACCAAAAAGTATGGACACATGTATCACATCATGAGAGCCGTAAAAAATAGTCTCGTATATACATCAAAAAATATATATGAGTATAAAAAATCACTGGCCCATGACCAGGAAGGATAAGTCACCAAAAATACAGGGGAGCATACTCATAAATGGGTGCTTTCCTTGGTACATACATCATCTTGACCAAAAACAATAAATACATAGCTAGTCTCCTTAGGGCCTTGGTGGCCCAATATGTGCATCAGGAGTCAAGATGGGACTTGCTATAGCCGTCGCCATAGCAATACGACACAAGGTCGGTCGATGCTCCCACTCCTGGGACATCATCATCTCAACCACGACCTTTGCATCCATAGCACCCTCTCTAGAGGGCCCACTAATCTCTATCTGAGGCCGCTGCACTGGTCGCTTTGAGCCATCTTGAGGGATAGGTGGTGACCTCTATACCCGAGGTCTCTGAGGAACAGACACATCCCCTCAACACCCATGTGTCTCAGATCATGGCCAACTAGAAAGGCCAGTGGATGTCCTTGTGGCCCCGCATCTGAAAGTAAATAAGGAATAGTGTCAATATCATCGTAAATCATAAATACATGAAAAAACACATATGTATAAAAATGCAGAAATAACAAGTATATACCTGATGGTCCCCAGGCAACACCTAGAGGAAGCCCCATCTCTGCATCTCCCCAAAAGTCAACCCCATGGTACGGGTAGTCCAATATCAGTTGGGGGTTGGACTTGAACCAACTTTGTACCAAGTCAGTCCAGTTCTGACCCATGTCTCCTCTGCCCTCTCGTAACATCGCCCGTTCCCAACAAAATATGCAAGGCTCCCGAAGAGGCCCCGTTGATACTGCAATAATAGGGTGGAGCATAACCACCCTCTCATAGAGTATGTTGCAAATCACACTCATGTAACCAAAACTCTTAAACATAAAGCGTTGAACCTGGGTAAGCTACGACATCATCCCTTACCGCACAAGTCATGCCCAGTAAAAAAATGCCCCCGCTTGAAGTCGTTGTAAAACTGAAATATGCGGCCCCGAGCACCATTTGGGGGATGTTGACCCCACAAGTTTGACGATCATAGCCAATGCTGACCGCTTGGCTAGATCCTCCACTATTGTGATCCTCACACAACCATCTCTAATTGAGTTTGAAACAGTGCCCATCAACCCAAAACCTCATATTAACATCACCTCCCGGAAGAGGATATGGTAGCACCTCCCCTCGCGGCATCAAGATGATAAAAAAGTAGATATCAATATTCGCTGATATTGGGAGGTCTGTATGGTGGATAACCATCATCTAGTGATCCACATCCTAACAACTAACCAAGTATGACTGGAAACTGTCTTGCGACCTCATTAGTGGGTTTTGAAGGAACTTTAGTAAACCCCACTGAGCCAACTGATGCCTTACTTGGACATCTTGTGATATAAGTGGACGAAGAAGATCCTAGTATCTCTCTCTCTATATTATCCTGCCACCAAGGATGCCACAAGTCAGAAAAGAGAATTCCTGGGGTCCTTAAAAAATCAAAATGGGGGAAAAACTAGTTCTTCCCCCACCACGTGCCTGTTCTTAAGAACAATGCATGATGCATGTGCTTGTATCCCATATAGGCGTACGCTCGATGTGAAAATGTTTGGGAAATTCGGACCGAGCTTCGACAGGGTTCGTATTGGAAACCCATAACTTTGATGTGCACTGTGCACGTCTGAGTAACCCTTTCACGTGGGGTCTTCATGCATAACTCCTATTTTACGCAACAATCGTGCAGCTCAAGGAGAGTCGCCCGTATGGTCCTTGAGATTGAACCTAAAAAGGTCATACAGGGGACCCATATACGGCCTACCTAACCAAACAAACTGGAAATCACAAAGGTTAGGGCTCAAGCTCTTACCTGTCTCTGACGGCGCAAATCCTGGGTGCACAGGCTGACCGCAACGACAAGAAACGCTTAAGGAAAGCTCTCTGATCTCCACAACTTAGCAATGAAAATGATTGATATTTGGGCCCCATATCCCTATCTATCATCCTTTTTGGAATCTCTTGGGGTACATTACAAAAGCCTTGGATCTCCGTTGACAAAACAAAAAGAGACATGAAGATCAGTCCCACAACATCTTCATCATGGAACCCTCTGTTCTGGTAAACAAAAAAAATCATTTTTTCGGCCTATCGCACATGTCAGGTACTTCTCTAGCTCTCTAAGTCCATAAAATTCATTGAATATGTATGTTTTGAATGATGCTTTCACTTTGGGTTTTTGTTTTATCCATTTTAGGAACATCACACGTGGTCAGCTTCAACCAGCACCTCAACAAGCGAAAAGAAAGCAGGTATCATTCTCCACTCAACATGATAGGCTTCCCCCTAAAAAGATTTGCATATCTTGACATCATTTCTCTAAAATGAACCATAAGGTTCAACATCTCGACCATGTTTATCACCATCTCACACTTGTACATGATAAGCATTCACGCCGGTAGATAGAAAAACCCCCCCTCCATGTCCTCCTTCATCATTGTAGATCCTTCTTCACACAAAGGAGCCATCACCACTCACTCCGACCCAGGAACCATGTCACATGGATGTCTGAAAGCTTAGCCTCATTATGTTGCATTCATTACGCATTCACCTCGTTTCCCGATCCCTCTCACAATACTAATGGATGCAGCTCTACGTCCTACATTTGGCCTATTGTTCATCCACATCACATAGCCCATTTGTACCACTTCACCCATCCACCCGACACAGAGACCAACCAATGGGGCCCCCACCCTCAGTAGATACATTACACCTTCACACAGGTTTCTGTCATCATGGGGCACCCGTCTCTGTGGCTGTACATCCAAACCAACCCCTATTCTTTTGGCAAGTGTACATAGATTTTTCAAAAAATAAAATTAAAAAAATCTCCCATCCACATTTGGTTTTTAAAATTCACGGCCCTCGCTTACCTGTAGTCTCTAATCACCTTTGGTTACAACTTATCAAAAAATCACCCCCATTTTTCAAGTCTGTAAAAATTCACTTACACCCATCCTGGAAATCCTACCAACTCCATGATCATCAGAAAGCATGTTTTTGACCGCCAACGTTTTCATATCAAGCTCTGACTTCAGAATAGCTATCTGTATCCTCCAATATTGATATCCCTTGTTATCATGACTATTTGACCCAAGTTATTACAATCTATTCATATCTCACATTCATTTCTCAATTCACCATGTCGGGTAGATGACACCCCTTTCCTGTTAACTTCAATATATATATTCCAAGAAAGAGGTAGTACCTTGGATACTCCCTCCCTTAATAAGAATATCCTTAGGTAGCACATTGGGAACCATTATTTCCAGTGATGTCATCAGTCCTCTTGATATTTGACATCAACTCAATCATTCATGTCAAGGTGGTGTCATACTTAGTTACTGTTGCAGTTCATTCACATAGTTGAAGACCCCAGCATCACTAAGAACCTCATTCAACAGTGCTTGTATTATGATGTGGGGGAGGTACCTGCTATCAAATACTTGTGCATACCACAAAACCCATCAATAAAGTGCTTCACCAAGATATGCATAGGAAAACAATATTTCACATATTTGACTAGAAAGTGCCCCTGAGGGCATCAACAATTTTTCATCGTTAGCGATCAACACATCAACAACCACCATGTTGACTGGACAAAAAATTAGTTGTTTTCCAATTGTAATAAGTTCTGATTAGCCATAATAATGAGCATGGGACTTTTCTGCCTCATATAGACACACCATTATTGTAGTTTTTTCACCATAGTATGGGTATCATTCATACTCAGTCAAGGGGTTTTTCTCTACTCATCTCCGAAACAAGCTATCCTCTCTCTCGAAAAGTTAATCTAACTCTCCAAAGGAAATGAAAACATGATGTATTTCGACTATACATTTTCTACTAACCTCATACATCATGGGGAAAATGTTAATACCGAAAAATTGTACACCTGCTAGTACAATCCATAAGACATTAAAAGTGTCTAGCAGAATGCACATGTGGACATTTTTCCAGCCGAATACATTATGAATATTCGAAAATCAAAAGTTCTCCTAAGGTCTAAAGTTTATAAATAAAATCAATTAAGGCTGTGCATATATTTCTTCGAGAAACACATGCACGTGACATATCCTTAAAAAGCCACGTGGTTGCAGAAAATATGACTCAGCGGTCTGGGACTACTCTACACACTTGGAGTCGATTTTTTGATATGAGATGGGCCTAGTACAACTGAATTTGAGTCACCTTTGGAGAAGTGCAACTCTCAATGGAATCCTCTTGTCCTACTCATGTGCCTTTATCATACATGTACCAAGAGAGGGAAGATGGATTAAAAAAGCTCTATATAAACAGGCCATGGGAGAGCCAAAACGAGAGACATTGTTATGTTGGCCAAATTGTTGTTTGAGAAAACCACCATTGCATTGTTGAAACCAAGGAAGTGAAGAGAACTAGCATGTTGGCCAAATTGCTTCTAAGCAACCTAACATCTTAGTGAGTGAAGAGGAATCCCCCCTTTGAAGAGTCTTCACACTTATTTGAGAGAGAGGAGAAACTTGCAAAGAGATTGAGGAAAAGAAAACCCCTTGCTAAGGATTTTTGAGCTCCCTAGCTCAAAGAATTATCTTCAAGTGTTTGAGATTCTACTTGTATTTAGCCTCTACCACTAACAATTAATAAAGGGAGATTTTTCCATATATTATGGATGTGTTTTCTCTATTTGAGCATTTTTTTGTTCATGCACCTCTTTGTTTAAGTTTATGTTTATGTATGCATTGTTTCCACTATTTACAATGTTGTGTTTATTTAAGTCTGTCCACTAACAACAACAATTTTGACTGTGATCCTTTGCAGGTAACAATCCACTACTAAGGGGGTGTTTGTGCTCCAAAAACACTACAACAAGCATGGACCTATATTGGATTTCACATAATCTGACAAGGCACTTATAATGGTACTCATGGCCTTTTAATTGTACCTTCTTGATTCATCAGTGGATGTAGCTCCAACAACAACTGAAAACCATATATCACATCCAATAGGTTGCAAATAGGCTTCCATTTTAGCTTTCCAAAATGCAATATTTGATTTAGTGAACAAATGAATTGGACCAACCTATTTCTCTTCATCAACGGTAATAGGTTTTGAAACTATTTCAATACTTGGAACTTCCTTTGAGTACTTAGCAACTTGTTTCTTTGATTTTCCAATCTCTACACTCTGAGATCTGCCTTCCAGCTATTAAGTTGCTTTTGAAGGAACCTGCTATGATACCAATTGTTGGAAATACTGAGAGGGGGGTGAATCAATAATTCTTATCAATTAGTATATTTTTAACTTCACAAATAATTGATTGTTATTAGCATAAGATAAATATAAAAATTCATCAACGCCATTCAATAATGCACAATAATAAATACATTAGATATAGATATTTTCAAGTGGAACCCCCTACGGGACAAAAATCATCGAACTTTTCTTATTTTTTTTCTTTCAATAAAATGTACACCAATGTTTTCAAATCCAAATGAAGGAGGCTCCAACCCCCTAATTTACAGGCTTTAACCTAAAGGACGCTCCAATGCCCTAATTTACCAACTACAATTGGGAGTATGCTCCAATGCCATGGTTTACAGGCTCCAACCTGAAGGATGCTCCAACACCCTATTTTACTATCTACAACTGGATGACCACTCCAATGCCATGTGCATGTTCCAAACTACCCTAGCACCACCCTGATGCCCTAAAGTGTTCTTAGGATCCAACTTGAAGGATACTCCACTCTCTTTCCTTGCACCACCCTGCCACCCTAATCAATCGACATGCCACATTTCACAATTCTCAAGTTGGATCCACATATGCTCAAAATAAATTAAAAAAAAACTGCAATACAATCTTTGTCAATCAATTATATCTGCTTCTGATTCAACTCTCCACTGCTGCCATTGCTACTACTATTGCCATTGCTACAATATATAGTTTCTATCATGTTGTAACTGAAAACATCCTCAATACTCACTGTTCAACCATCATTGTCAAATAGACACCCTCATAAACATCTCTATCTTCATAGGTTTCAGGTCACAATCATCATTGTCACGTCATAAATCATTGTCAAGAGTCTTTACCATAAACCATTGTCCAATATCATAGCCATACAACATAGTGTCATATGTCACTGTCATACTAGGTCAAAGTTCACTGCCATGTCAACTCTATCATATAGACCACTATCTCACCAAGCATCATTATCATTGTCATACTATCTCACTATAATGGCCATAGCAGATAACTACCATACCACTGTTGTACAACAAGGACTGTCAAATTCTAAGATCATTTCCATATGTCAATGGTTATGCCCATCAAATTCTATCAAGGTTACTATTAGTATCAAGAGAATGTAAATATCATCAAGGTCACTGTTGTTATCAAGGTTAAGGTAGTCATATGGTCACAATCAAGACAACTTCTACAATAATAGTCAAAGTTATTTTTGTGTATCAAACCCTAGGTTCATAGTTAGCAATATGTCATATCCTTAAGCCATTTATCTCATACAACATCACAGAGTCAAATAAAGAAACAACCATACATCGATATTAAAGTCAATGTCATATCAATGCTCCTTAATGTCACTTCCATCTCAAGTCATTGTCAATTAATAATATTGTCAAAAAAGCTATTAATACACACAACATATCTAGGGGTACATCATTATTATCCATTGGCAATTCACTATCAAAGATCACTGTAGGTTGCTTCTATCATGAAGTATATTTTAGGGTGACTATTATGAAAATTCTACTATTTATTAGAGATCCACGACAAATGGAATTATCTTCTAAAGGTGTCCGCTATTGTCTTTTATTGATAGAGAGAAACTTCCCAAGTCCTTTACAATTAATCAACATATTTATTTAGCATAAATACCTAAGGAATAAAATATCTTTGTAAAAATCATTGAGCTGTCTTAATCATTCTTTAGGATAGTTTGCATTTATGCTCAAACATAAGAACACAACCCTCTCTTCCAAATAGTACTAGGGAACATGACCAAGAGAACATAATTGGTTCTAGAATACAAAGTCCATGAAATCACATTTCTATGACCAATATATTCAAATCATAGTAAAAAATATCTGAATGAGACTTCATATATTTTCCCTTACACAACCTTGCATTGTTTACCTAATCATCTATTTAATGCATTTCACTTAGCATCATTTCATCTTAGGCATATACCACATCCGATACTCATACTCCAATTGTGACTAGATCGCACACAACAAGTTGGACTCTCATCAATTGAATGTATTGAATGATATGCTACAAGTATGCCTTTTTTTTCAATCACACAAGATATGTATTGCAAGGATTCAAATCAACCTGTATTAAAATCATTTGAGTGAAACTACTGTAGGAGAACAAACACTACAACCTAGTCACCCTAAACAATATAGATTCTTGATTCTTTTGCAAAGTTCAAGGATTACTCTAACATATTGTAAGTGATCATATGCCAGATGGAAAAATTAGTCATGATTGGTCACTAAGGCCACAATTATAGACTGAAAATATGTTGTCCCCAATTATGATTAGGTCATTTGTTATGGATCACACACCAATATTCAATTCTTTTAGGTGTGGTCCTCACAAATGGTTTGAAACGTGCCTTAGAGCCTCAGATACATCATAGGAATAGAAATTAGAAGTTATTATGTGTTTTGAGCTATCAATTAATGTTATTGCACTAGATGATATGTTCTTTGATTTAAACCTTAGACGAAGAGAAAAAGAGAAGATCCAACAGAGCATAAATTAGGGTCACATGGTTATGATTTGTTATCAAAATAATTTTAGAAATGTAACTTTATGCCCTCAGAACCAATTAATTCCACCTATAATAAAATAAGTGAAACCCTTAAAACCAAGAACCACAACCAAAACCCTTTAATTTTGTCTCGCATTAGATCTTCATGAATTCCACATGGCCGAGAAAGGTTTAGAGCTAAATCACAAGATCTATGTTTTTGTTTCTTGCTCAAGAAAGGATGACCAAGCACCTTTAAATAGTTTTCCTTTGGATTGAAAGGGTGCCTTCAATTAGGTAAGCCAATTTGGCATTTCAAATTTTGGCACTAAAATACTTAATTTAAATTTAGGCTTGGCGCCAAAAAAACCTTTTAAAATTTTAAAATTTTGGATCATAATAATCTTGAATTTTTATTTTGATCTTTTGACTTAAATTAATTTTTAACCCCTATGAAATGTACCATTAACCTAGCCAATATAATGATGCCAAATTATTACTCCTTTGAGAACTTTTACCATACCCTTTTTAATTTATATTTCTCAACTAAATAAATTTCTTTGTAGTACCTCCTTTGGGGTTTTTAACCATTGAATGGGGTCATCAAATTTACATGAACATTTCTCCTCAACCGTGAGGAGTCTTGTGATGTGCCACATACTATTAGAATCAAAATAATGAAAAACATCTAATGATGATGATCACAAATATGAATTCACTGATCGTTATCTTAAAAATCCTCAACAAACACAGGGCTTATAAGGTTTTCTAGGGGATGTGATCAATGGATATTTCAATTGATGAAAAATTAGACAAAAATTAAGAGCATTCAATAGCATACATTGACATTAATGACAACACAATTCAACACCTTAAGCATAAGAAAGAAACTAAGCTAGAAAATTGTTGAAAAGTGTGTAAGTAGGTTAAGTCTTCATAAATATGAAATGTACTTTTGTGTCTTGTACATTGTAAAATGAAATAAAATTTATTATTTTTATTTTTTAGCATGGGTTTCATGCTCAAGGTATTTATTTTAGAGGTCAAGCGCCTGTTGAGTTCTTCTAGGGTTTGTCCTAAGGTCAAGAAGTCAAAAGAGTCATTGTCATATGAAGAAGAGCCCATTAGGCACATTGTAACTTGTAAAAGAAATATTTTTGTATTTAAAAGTGTGAAACTACCCTCCAAGACCATGTCGGTCTAGAAGCTAAGAATTCAACCTCAATTAGGGCATTTCATCCACCTTGGAAGCCTACAAATAGGAGGGAACTTGAACTCCTATGGACATCATTCATTCTCTCATCATTAAAGCGAAGGAGAAGAAGAATGATAGCAAAGAAGGAAGAAGGAAAAAGGAAAAGTGTTTGGGTAATTCCCCTCTCTCCTTTCACATGTGCGAAGGAAGGAGGCTATGGTTTTGCTGTTGTAATATTGAACTTGGAGAAATTGCAGAAAGAAAGTCGAAGGAAGGTCTATTAGGTCATCCTCAAGCCCTACAAGAAGGAAAGCGAAGGTCAAAGGAAGCCTTCGAAGCCATATATTTTATCACATGTGTGGAGGCAACAACTATTGTAGAGGCCAAAAATTTCAGACCTGCAATAGAGGAAAAAAATCTATAGTTAGGGGTCGAAGTTGTGCAACTGGAAGAGATATTTGATTGGGTTTGAGTTCGACAAAGGAAGCACATAATAAAGAAGGCCAAACTTGGTCTCAGGAGGGTATTTGTATTGGTCTATCGGTCTTGGAATTTGTCATTTGAAGAATCTATAAGAAGCGAAGAGATTTGTGGGTTTTCCTCTCAAGTGGAGAGGTTTTGGCCCTGACTTATGGACGATATCCCGTGTTTTTGTGTACTATTGATCTTATTGTTTTGGTAGTTATTTGATGATAAGAATAACATAATAATAAGAGAAGAAGATAATAATTAATCAAAGTAAAAAGACATCATAAGGATTCATAGTTTAAGAGAAATCATCCTAACTATAGCCCTATAGATTTCTCAACATGGCATTAGAGATGAGGTTGGCAAAGGGCACGATGAAGATCACTACATTTGTGAAGAATTCCTTAAATAAGTGTTCTATGGTAGCAAGTCATCTCAGGGAAGGTATCAAGGAATTATGTAATCTCCTATTATCCATCAAGAATAGTATGGACAAGACTTCTACAAAGGACTATGAGTTATTCTCAACACTTACTGGCACATTTGAAGATGATAATATTCGGGTAATCGATAGTGGAGAATCAAGACATATGAAAAATGAACACAAGAAAATAAAGACCTTATCAATAGGAAAATATTCTTAAACACAAGAAACTAAAGACCTTATCAATAGGAAAATATTCTTACTCCGTTAATCTTGGTGACAAGAAGAGCTATCCTGTAAGAGGAATTAGATCAGCCTCATTGGAGCTAGAGAATGGAGGAAATATTCATCTCAACAACATCCTATTTGTTTCAAGTTTGAAAAAGAGTCTACTTTATATTTAATGTCTATAATATAAGGGAGATATAGTAATTTTTATATATGCAAAGGTTTTAGTATGGGATAAAAGTTCTAGCATAAAAAATGCATATATCATTGGGATTTGTGAAGGAAGACTCTACAGATTGGTGCCTACTCTCTCTCAAGCTTTGGTTCACATGGAAGTAAGTCCATGTGAAATTTGGCATAGAAGTTTTGGTCACCTTCACTACAAAATATTACCTACTCTAAATTCAATGGTGAATGACATCCTTGAAATCAAGGAGGATCATGAAGGAATATGCAAGGGATAGTCATTAGGTAAAAATGTTAAGAGGCCATTTCGAAGTGGTGCTTCAAGGTCGAAAGAAATATTGGATCTCATTCATTCTAATGTTTGTGGTCCTATGTCTACAAAATTTCTTGGAGGTAATCTATATTATGTAACATTCATTGATGATCACTCAAGGAAAACTTGGATCTATTTGTTGAAGTCCAAGGATGGAGTATTCAACAAATTTCAAGAATTCAAAGTTGAAGTAGAGAACCTTACATAAAGGAGAATAAAGATTCGAAGATCCAACAATGGAGGAGAATACACTTTAGAGAAACTCATAGCTTTCTGTAAGGAGGATGAGATTAAGAGGGAGATGAAAGTCCCATATAATCCCAAACAAAATGGAATTGTTGAACGAAAGAATCAATCTAATGAAGAAAGAGTAAGAGCAATGTTACATGGCCAGGACTTGACAAAATATATGTGGGGTGAAGCAAAAAAGACTATTGTATGCGTCCAAAATCGAAGTCCTCACAAATCACTAGAAAACATGACTCCTGAAGAAGCATTCACTAGGAAGAAACCAATTGTGGATCATATCCAAATATTTGGTTGTCCTATCTACATTCACAATCCGAAGGATAAAAGAAAGAAGTTAGATCCTACAAGCATGAAGGGAATATTTTTTAGCTATAGTAATACTTCAAAGGAATTTAGGATCTACATAAAAGAAGGAAACCGAATAGAAGTAAACCGAGATGTGATCCTTGATGAAAGTATTGCATTCAAGAAATCGAAGGACCTCCCAATGGGCTTTGATGATGAAGAAATTCCAATATTTGAAGAAGAATGTACCGGAGAGGAAGAGAACTCAAATCATGAAGATGAAGGTCCTAGTGAAATTGGGCAACTTGTGATCATCCCTAAAAGTAGAAATTGACCTAATTGGTTGAAGTCTACCCTTCTAGATGCAGAAGGAAATGAAGCAAAAAAAGGGACATTCAAGGAAAGTAAGAAGCCCAAAATATATTCAGGGTATGCATTCTATATGACAAAGTTAATAGAAGCTAAACCATCCATATTTGAAGAGGTTGTCAAATATAAAGAATGAAATATGAGATGAATGAAGAGTCTTAATCAATAATTAAAAATGGAATTTGGGAGATCCTACCTAGGGTTGAAGACAAATATGTGGTAACTTCCAAGTGGATCAAAAATATTAAACATGTAGCAGATGGAAGTATTAATAAATATACAAGAATGTTTGTGGCTAGGGGCTTCTCTAAATAGGAAGGCATCAATTATGAAGAGACATTTGCACCTACAACAAGGTATACAACTAAATGTTCGTTGGTCTCTTTGGTAGCATCGATGGGATGGAACATCCATCAAATGGATGTCAAGCCAAAATTCCTAAATGACACTATTGATGAAGTAGTCTATATAGAACAACCCTTGGGATTTGAAGTAAAGGATAGGTAGACTTCTGTCTGCAGGTTGAAGAAGGCATTGTATGGCCTTAAACAATCACCAAGGGCATGGTATGCAAGGATGGATGCAAACCTACAAATATTGGGATTCTTGAAGATATTTTCTGATTCGAATATCTATGTAAATGCTGTTAAGGATGAGCCCATAATCGTTCTTCTATATGTGGATGATATTCTCATGAAAAGTGTGGAAGGTCGTATTCAAGAGTGCAAGAAATTATTGGCAAAAAAATTCAATATGAAGGATCTAGGGATGATGCAATGTTATTTGGGGTTGGAAGTTTGCTATGGACCTAATGAGATTTATCTAGGTAAAGTATGTGATTGATATGATGAAGAGGTTTAACATGATGGATTTCAAATGAATGACAACCCTTTATAATCACAAACTTGAAGAGGTTAAGAAGTTTTGAATCAAGCCCAGTGGATCCAACAAGGTATAGGAAATTGATTGGCTCACTAATGTATTCGGTAAATACTCGACCAAACATATTTTTTTTTGTAGTAAATGTTCTTAGTTAGTTCTAGGTAGATCCAAAGCATGATCATTGGATAAAAACCAAACATATATTGATATATCTGCAAGGAACAATCCACTATTGCTTGAAGTATGATAAGAGGAATGATGTCCACTTGATTGGATATACAGATTCTGAATGGGGAGGCAGTGAAATGGATGGGAGAAGCACTACTGGAGGATGTTTTAGTTTGGGATCCTCCATGATATCCTGGATGACTAGAAATAAAGAACCAATTACTTTGAGTAGTGCTAAGGCTGAATATATTGCAACCTTTGAAGTAGGTAGATAATCTCTCTAGTTAATGAAGTTGTTGTCCGACTTGTTTGAAGGACTGATGGACTCTATGGCGATACATTGTGACAACACTAGTTGTATAAGATTTTTTGAAGAACCAATTTTTCATGGAAAGAAAAATCACATAAATAACAAGTATCACTACATTTGAACGTTGGTGTAAGATAGAGTGTTGTAGCTACGATATATCTGCATTAGTGAACAAGTAGTTAACATCTTGACAAAATCTCTTCCTAATAAGAATCTTCTATATTTGAGAGAAAAGCTTGGGCTAGTTGATATATCCTCCCTACTTGAGAGGGAGAGATAGACACATTATTCTTGTCTTCACTTTGTGAAGAAAGAATGGAGTATTGGTTAAGCATCTGCGTAACAACCCTAGTTAAAAATCCATGTAATAAAGTTAATAAAGGAAAAATAAACACCAAGGTCATGGGACACGTATTCCAAGCTAAATGTTGGGAAAAAACATAGTGATGGGGATCACTTATGATTAATTAATGGCTATGGAAATTGGCAAAGGTAATGGAAAAGGCTTTGAAAAGGAAAAGGGGCATTAATTGGCATTTATTTATGAAAATAATGGAAAATAGGAGAAAAGGAAGGTGAAAGGTCACATGTTGCATGTGAGGAGGATATTGAAGGAAAAATAAGGAAAATGAAGAAAATAAAGGCCTAAATGATAAAATGTCTTCTGAGGATCAGTTCACAACTTTTTTTAGTTCTGTCTTTGGCACTACCATTCGATTCTCTCTTGTGGTGTAGGAAGATTCTCTCTGCTGAAAAGACAATCCATTTACCCTAGGGGAGAGGGTCTAGCCACAAACAAGAAAATATAACATAAGTTCCCCTAGATTGAGAATGGATAAGATCCTACCTATTGTATCTCTTATCCTTGTTCGATGATGTCCTTGTGTTTTTGCTCCATCGATCAACTCCTTACTTGTTAATCAAACACCTGAAACAAATAGAGAAGAAATTAGCGCACACATGATAACATATAATAGAGTTCAATATACTTAAGAGGCTAAGGAGTCTTAAGCTACCAAATACAATATTGCAATTTATATAGGAAACAAAATATCAACTGTATTAATATAACAAAAAGGAAATTACAACCTTCGCCTTAGCGTTGTAGGTTTCCTTCGATGGGTCTGGATCCCAAGCTTCACTCTAACATATCCTCAAACACCTCAATCATAATAGTTTAAGGTATCTTTCTCCTTGTTCATGCAAAAACATCCTACAAAATATTCTCCCTTTAACAAGCTCTTAATAAGCATGAACTAAGCTCTATCTAAGCTAAATCCAAGCTCCATCCAAGACTAGCAGAGGTTGGAATAGCAGGGGATTATATGGGCATGAGAGAGGGAATATCGTTCCTCTTATGATGGGAAGAAGCCTTATCTCTTGGGTTAGTTCCTTTTTAATGGGGGAAAGGAGCCTAAACAATCTCTCTTGGCTCTATCTCGACTAACCATTTACTAGACCTTTTCGCACGATGTTTATAGGTTTGGAAGCTTCGATTCCATTTTTAAAAACTTTCCAGAAGAGGATCGACATGGGTAATCAAGGGATAACAATGTTGTTCGGCGTGGGGCTCAGTTTTATTCTCAGTAAATCGCCACAGGGAAGAAACTGAGGGATAGGACCGACCTTTAAAACTGGGTTTAAAGGAAGTATCTCTGGAAATGATGTAAAGGGAAAATTCTTTGCAGATGGAAAGTGACTTAGAGAGATGTTCTTCATGATCATGAAGTACACAGGATTTACTATAGAGGTGCTCCAAGATCAAGGAATAGGGAGTACAAGGATAGTGGAAAAATGTTGTGTAATAGATGCCCCGTAAAGCATGAAGGCCGAGCAAGAGTGAGGGATGAAATGCTTTACAAGTAGATGCAAGGAATCAGATACCATCATCAGAAAACCTGCAAGTAAAAAATACATATACATATTTGAATGCATAGTCATGCCTGACAAATCAGAGAGGCATATAACAATACATGAATCCATGTTATAGGCACAACTATCTATCAAGAAAAGGATCATGTGCATGAAAAGACCCATGGTATGGTCGTAGCCATTCAATTGAGTAGGACCAAAATGATACCCACGACATAGTTGCAGCCATCCATCTAAAGAATCATGTATATAATCATGAATGACTCATCACTCCTCGCAACCTGGACTTTTGTGATCTAAGCTCAGGGTCTTGCGCTCCAACATGACCCAATCAAAGTAAAAATTCTAACATGTGAATAGACGTGCTGAAGTTGAACATGTTAGAAAATCACTTGATTACCAGCCAATGATGTGAACCATTAACAGGCATGAGAGAAACCACCCACAATGTCAATGGATCTCAAGGTACTATCAGTACAATTCACAAAGTGTGAATAAAGAATTGAAGTCGAACACCTGTAAAATCACTCGATCGAGGGCCAATGATGAGAACTTGTCATTGAGTGTGAAGAAATTACCATTGAGGCATGCAAGCTCTAAGGTACTAGAAAGGAGTTTCTAGATAAACTTCCTGGATAATAAGCTAAAGTCGATAGGAAGCGATCCATCAAAGGAAGGTCATAATGGATCCTTCATCATCGACATGAAACGAGAAACACAATGAATGAGAATAATCCAAGAATGTGACATATGATCAGACAATGTATAGGTAGGAAGACTTCTCTTGAACATGTGGATGACACGACTCTAGAGTTTGGTAGCATTTTACATCATAGGATCAAAGGCGATGGTGATGTGGAAGAGATTAGATGATAGGTTTAAAATGGATAACCCAAAACCCAGGGAGGCAAGTGACAGAGTGTACCCGACATGAATATTAGATGAGTGTCAATGTTTAAGAGTGACACGCTGCCTCAAGTGAAGAATACAACTGATGAAATGCTTCTGATTTTCGCCAACCATTTATGGCGAGTACCCTAGTTATTTTTACACAAGCTTGACAAGGATAGCATATGCTTGTAATATAAGTCCATCCTTTGGATGGATCCATCCTAGTAAGTTTTACGAACCCTAGAAAGGAGTATCTTGGTCTCGTCATAATGACAAGTCCTATGTCATTTAATATTTTAACGAGTCCAACAAAGGTGAAACTCAAAATATTGTTTCATTTTTTAGAGAGATTGAAAAAGACATGAAAAAGAAAACTCCAAAAGGTCCCTTTTCGTGAAGTTGTCCCTCTAGCCTGAAAAGGTAGAAAATAATACTTGAGAGAAACTCCTAGCCATGTTCGACTAAGGTGTACCTTTTTTCGTAAATAGTTTTATCCTAGCCCGAAAAAGGGGTAAATGTATACTAGGTAAGCAATGTTTCGCAGCCTTTAACAAGTTCAAAATGACGAGAGCTTGACAATATTTTCATATTTTGCGAGTTATAAAAGAGCTCAAAGATGACTCCCTGCTTTTATTTGCTTTAACGAGTCTAAAAGGGAAAAATACTCGGCAATCTTTTAATTTTTTACGAGTCAAAAAAGAGATTAAAGGTGACTCGTCCTGGATGAATGAGTGGTATAAAGGGTAGCAACTCATTTCGGTTATGGTGGAACTGCTCAAAAACTAAGAGGTAAAGGGGCTGGCTAGTAAAACGACTCATC
Organism: Pinus taeda; assembly: GCA_000404065.3. NCBI lineage: Eukaryota > Viridiplantae > Streptophyta > Pinopsida > Pinales > Pinaceae > Pinus > Pinus taeda. The sequence goes on along the minus strand of APFE031256753.1, from coordinate 108,368 downwards.
ACTGCAGTTCCTCAAGAAAGGGTAAAACAACCAAGTGAAAGCGAATGATAGACCAAAGAGATGGTGGCGATGGAATGGTGAAAAAACCAAGACTTATCTGATAGGAGAGGGTGATAAAAATGGAAATCACGAGGGTTAAAATGGAGATGGGTTCTTTTTTATGCAATCCTGAACCACGGGGAACTATGCTTCGATTTGGTTTCATGTTTACACAAGCTTGAAATGAAAACCTATGCTTGGATTGGATTTGGTTTGATGTTTACACAAGATTTAAATGAAAAACTATGCTTGGATGAAAAAATGGCATGCCCCCAGCATAATGAGAGCCGAGGCACGTGCCCCCCAAACTTCATTTCATTCATCGAAGTAGACATCAGGTTTCTAAAAGGTGGATGGAATGGAGTTTCACTTTCGAGATCAAGGAAAGACATGACTAGAATTTTATGAGATCTTAATCAAATACTTGATTTGGAAAAGGGAGTTGTTTCATTTTTTAATGTGGTTGACATAGTAAAAGAACTATCCTCATGACTCCTTGTTTCATTTTTTAAGGAGCTTGACACAAGACTAGGAACCATTCTTTGACACTTTGTTTCATTTTTTAACGAGGTTGACACATGACCAGGAACTATCTGCATGACTCCTTTCATTTTTTTAAGGAGATTGACACAAGACTAGGAACCATGCTCCGAAGCCCTTATTTCATTTTTTAAGGAGATTGACACAATAGAAGGAACTATGCTCTGACACTTTGTTTCATTTTTTAGCGAGGTTGACACAAGACCAAGAAATATCCTTAAACATTTGTTTATGGGCTATATGAGAACATGGCTCCCAAGAGGTCCTCAGTAGATGGGAGAACCATGCTCTGGGAGGAATACATGTCAACTGGTACCAATGAAAGATCAGGTTCCAATGCATCCAGTACATAATATACTAGACCATCTTTGTGATCATCAGCAACTGTAGATACATGATGGGTAGCCACATAATTTACATGTGGCAGGGAAGGTACTGCTTGCAAACAAGAACCAAAGGGGACGATGGTTGCAAAGGAGGCACCTGGTGACCAATAAATGACAATTGATCAATGGTTACTATTCTCCATTTGTGTGGAAAAAAAAAAACACAGAAAAGTGAAGAAACAAGAGCTCCCATGATTTAAACATAGTCACGTCCAAGGAGAAGATTGAAATCTAAGGGACCTTGGACTACCATCATGTCTATATAGATGGTCTTTCCTCCCAATGTAATAGGGAACTTCGGAAGGATCCCTAAAGGATGATTGGTTCCTCCGTTGAAAGCTAATAGATTCTAGCTGATAGGCACAAGCTACGGGGAACCCAAATCTTGTCAAGTAGTAGAAGACATGATGCTAATTGATGCACCTTCATCTAAAATAGTGCCATGTACTACCATATTGTAGGCTTGTACTGTGATCTACTGAAGCAGTCAACTGACTCCAATCAAAAGAAATGATAGAACTACTTGGTGGGGGTATCATATGATCCCCCCCATGCTCTAAAGGAATAGGAGAAGGACTCTCCTGAACAACTGAGACAGGAGGGTCACTCTCTGATTCATGAGAATTTGAGGAGATGAGAAGAATATAAGCAGTACGATCATAACTCTCTTTAGGAAAAAAGTGAACATTTGAAGGCAGAGCGAAGTCAACACTCTTTTCGACCAATGGTTGGTCAGGAACAGACATAAGAGAGTCATGCTCAAGAAGAGAAGGATGGGCAAGAGATGAATCCAAGTCAATCTCTTTACAAACCAGGAGAGGGTTAGAAGAAAGCCTCTGATAACCAACAGGAAGTTGGGGTTGAAGAGCTGTAAGGTTTTCCAAAATTTTGGCAGCTTTATCCATAAGAGGAAAAATGTGAAGAAGATGTTTCCCTTCACAACCTACAAGGGAATCTAATCTTTCCCTTCTTCTTACCATCATTATCTGAAGGTGTAGCATTGACATGATCTCCAAAGGTCAACGGGGATGGTCGATTCAAGTCTTGATACCATACCTCTAAGACTTTGGGGATGCTAGGACAGTCTCGAAGGAGAGGGCCACCCTTACACATCTTGCAAGGGAATCTGACCTTTCGTAGTGGATCAAAAGGTTTGTCTATAGGAGGTGAATTTGGAGTAATAGCCACACAATTGGCCTCTCGCTTATCTGACTTCTTCTTCTTCTTAGCCTCCTGGTTACTAGATTTCAAACTTTCACTAGGAAAAGTAGAAGAGGAATGTGAAGAAATAGGGGAAGAAGGTGAGAGGTCAACTTTAGAATCAACGTGATGTGGTTTAAATGAAGGAGATGGTTGGGAAGGAGTTGGGACACCTGGGACCACCGAGGTTGAAAATAACCAAATAGGTAAACCAATGGTTAACCCGAGGAGGGACAACGTTGCCATAGAAGGAGCGCCACCATTTCCAAAAGAAGGAAAAGAGCCAGGATTCCCATCTGATGGGAATCCTTGACTGGTAGACTTTGGAAATGTTGCCATTGGAATTGACTCTAAATAATCACTAAGGAGATAACTTTAACCATGAATATTATGTGGGTATTTAATTTTAAGACGCTGAAACATAACTTTTCCTTTTCATATTTTAAGAGTCAAGAAAAGAGCGAAAGGTGAATCTAGTCACTTTCGGAGTTAACGAGCTCGAAAGGACAAGTGCTCGATGATATTTTAAATTTAAAGAGTCAAAAAGATAAAAATGACTTCTTAAGATAATCTAGGCAAAACGATTACCAGGTAACCGTGAACTGCAGAATACCTCCCGGTGAACTGAAAAGTACGAGCAGGCTATCTCCCTGAATGTTGTGTTCGGTGTATCATGTTTACAAGGAGATAGACTCAAATTCCTATGGATAAAGGATCACAACCTATAGGGGTCTCCATTTATATATGCGAAAGTATGGGGAACATAAGTCTGTACTAGCAATGTCTAAAGTTAATGACAACTGCTAGGTTTAAAGATGTTGAAACACATCTCTAGCCTAGACCACTAAATGTGAGCATTAATTTTCAATGCTTCCTTAGGTTAATTCAATAAATTTTAATGATTGATCTTGAATTAGGTTTCAATTCCAAGGTCATACCGCTGTCATCTGAAAACTCCTATATGCAGTTGTATGGGAAAAGAAATATTTCTTCGATGAAATTTAACACTAATTAAGGGATAGAGATAACACAATCAATGCAACAATCAAAGAATGAAATCTTTCACTAATACATGTCCTAAATGCACTTAATCTTCCCTTAACAAAAAATTAAGTTTCATTTCATTTCCAATGCTTATGATGATGCAATTCTAGTTTCTCAATGACGCTACTAATGCAATATTTTTGCTTAAGTAAGCTAGAACGATGTTCTTCTTTTCATAAAATGCAAAATGAATCTTTCACATGAAGCACTTTAATGAAATTTTTCACAATTCTGAACAAACAAGCATCGATCAAATCCAAAGCATGATTAATGAAACTAAAAGAAAATTCTTCCCTTAATCAAACAAACTAAACACACAAATGCTTCAATCAATAAACCAAGCAATGTAATCTATGCTCGGAAAGAGAAAAGATACACTCTAAATAAGAGAGAAAACAAGACTCTTTCACTCATTCGATTGAAAATGAAGCAATGAAGATGTTAGGACTGAAAGATGGGCTAAACGAAGCAACAAATCAGAAACTTGAAATGATGAGTGAATTAACAAATGAATGAAAATTGAGCTAGATGTCCTAGGGTCATAGAAACCATCCAAAAACTCAAAAAATCAAGCAATGAAACTTCAATCCAATCAATCAATCAAACCTATCAAACAAAGCATCCTAGTCATCTTAGTTCACAGGGAGAATAGATGTAGACATGCCAAGAAACAAAATCTAGGAGGGCAAGACACACTGGCATATGGTTTAAAAGAAACCCTTGTTTCAACCTACAAAAATAAATGCGACTGTTTAATGGGCAGAAAGCACCATAAAGGGTTGTGGCATGATTGTTTAAGCAGAAATAGCGCTGGTTGGTCATCTGTCAACAAAATAACAGTGCTGATTGAGGGATTTAAAGAAAAATATTTTTTTTTCTCAAACCATAGAGAGACTAGCCACTTTAAATTTGAAATCAAAGACTACAAATGGTGTATAATTTAGAAAACAAAGGAGAAACTATGGTATGACAAAATCCGTCACAAATCACGAGATGAAGAACAATCCAAAGAGTGGGAGGATTCCCTAGCGGAGTCACCAATTTGTGGTGTAGGAAGATTCTCTCTGTGGACAAAGACAATCCCTCTAGCCCAGGGGAGAGGGTCTAGCCACAAACAAGACAATCTAACATAAGTTCCCTTAGAATGAGAATGGATAATATCCTACCTCTTGTATCGCTTATCCTTGTTTGATGATGTCCTTGTGTTTTTGCTCTAGCGATCAGCTCCTTACTTGTTAATCAAACACCTGAAACAAATAAACAAGAAACCGACACACACATGAAAGCATACAATAGAGTTCAATCTACTTAAGAGGCTAAGGAGTCTTACGCTACCAAATACAATATTGCAATTGTTATAGGAAACAAAATATTAGTTGTATTAATATGAAAAAAAGGAAATTACAACCTTCGCCTTAGCGTTTCAGGTTTCCTTCGATGGGTCCGAATCCCAAGCATCACTCTAACATCTCCTCAAACACATTAAGCGTGGGAGTTTAAGGTCTCTTTCTCCTTTTTCACACCGAAACATCCTAGAAACCATTCTCCCTTTAGAAAGCTCTTAACAAGCATAAACTAAGCTCTATCTAAGCTAAATCCAAGCTCCATCCAAGACTATCAGAAGTTGGAATAGCAGGGGATTATATAGGCATGAGAGAGGGAATATGGTTCCTCCTATGATGGGAAGAAGCCTTATCTCTTGGGTTAGTTCATTTTTAATAGGGGAAAGGAGCCTAAACAATCTCTTTGGGCTCTATCTCGACTAACCATTTACCAGATCTCTATCCCCGAAGCTTCTAGATATGGAAGCTTCGATTCCATTTTTAAAAACTTTCCAGAAGAGGATCGGCATGGGTAATCAAGGGATAAAAATGCTGATCGACGAAGGGCTTAGTTTTATTCTCAGCAAATAGGTGTAGGGAAGAAACTGAGGGATCACAACGACCTTCAAAACTAGGTTTAAAGGAAGCATCTCTAGAAATGATGTAAAGGGAAAATGCTTTGCAGATGGAAAGTGACTCAGAGAGATGTTCTTCATGATAGGGAAGTATACAAGGTTTATTTTATAGGTGCTCCAAGATCAAGGAAGATGGAGTACAAGGATAGTGGAAAAATGTTGTGTAACATCTCTCTCATACTCTTGGACACTTAAAGTTTTCTTGGAGCACTCTTGGAGGAGTATGGCATAATTGGGATTTGGAGAAAGAAGGAAAAGGAAGAGTAGAAAAGTGCAAGTGGACAACAGGATAATCAACGACAATGAGTTTGATTTTCAGGTACCAAGTTGCATGTATGATTTCCTTGCTATTTTTGGCATGAATGGTATATGCATGTGGTTTCTTGGTTATGATCTGTCATTGGCATGGAGGATTGCCTGGATTGAAAATGGTTTAGCCTTGTCATTTCCTGGATAACCATGGTGTTGTGGGTTTTTCCTTTTCTTCTTTGGTTGAAGCTCATGTTCCTTATGGTTGTGGGTTGGGTTATTATTTCCTGGAGCCTTGGTTGGACAAGCGCTCTTGAAGCCCTGTAACAACTTGGGTTGAGTTACTAGTCCTGGAAGCCTTGGTTGGAAAAATTCTCTAGAGCACTTGGTGGGTTAGGTTACTAGTCATAGAAGCCTTGGTTGGACAAACACACTAGAGCCTGATGAGCCTCATCATTGGGTAATTATATGGTCCTTAATTCACCTCCTAGCTTAGTCAAACCGACTATTCTCGTAACTTATTGCATACTTTTGATTATATTTTGTTTATGAGATGAGTTAGAGTTGGATACCTTGCTTTGTGGTCTAACGTGCATTTAATGCAGGATTAAAGTATAAAATCAAGGAATTTTGGCAAATACCTTGGTCAAAACTCAAATGGGACAAGGGAGAGGAATTATAGGAGGAAAATCCTCCTCATTTTCTACCCCTCCATTCGAAAATTCCTCCATCAGCTCAGAGTGCAAACAACCAAATCATGAGGACTAGAAGGCAGCCGAACAAGTGAAGACAAAGAACCATTTTATCTTGAGTTTGGGAGCCGAGCCTCCCTAATTTTAAGGAAGTCATTGGAGACTTCAGACATATAAGTAGAGAGGCCTAGGACCTCAGTAGGATTCAGATTTTTGATTGTAAAACTCTACTCTATTATCGAGCTGCAAGACTTGTGACCGTTTTTGATGTAATCCATTGTCTTGATAATAAGAATGAGTTTTGTTTTGAGCCAACACTGAGTTAGCTTAGAGGGCTGAAGCTCTTGGGTTAGGGTCCAACACTAGCAGCCAAGGATCATCTTTATTGTACATGTATGTTAGCATAGATTCATAGTTTAATTGTTCGTTTGCTTAGTAGCTGCATTTCCATTACAACGATGTAGATTAGATTGGTTATATGTTAGTTTGCTTCCATTTGTGCCTTCTTTCAATTAACAGGATAACAAGGAGAAAAAGGATCACCATAAGGTTGTCAGCAGGTGTATCGGCCTCACTTCCTCCCTCTGGGACTAGGACTTGAGGAAGAGACCCTTAAACAGCCCCAAAAACATAGATTTCTAGTTCTTGCATGAGCTTTGGAGTTTGTTGTCTTGATTCAACATTTGGTTCATTTAATTGCCATCTTTTTCCATTACTCCATTTCTACAATAATATCTCACTCATTCTTTCATTCCCTTTAGCACTCTCTTCATGCCTAATATAGGCAAGTGATTCATGCTTTTCTAGTTTATGAAAATGTATCTTCTTGCATAGTTCTTGGAAGACACATATGTTTTAAGAACAAGAGGTACTTCAGGAGGAGACCCAGACTTCATCACCAGCAGCCACCTTCCACTTTATCCACCCTAACCATCTCTTTTTCCACCATCACCCTTACTAGTTTTTTTTTGTCATTTTTCATTGAAATTCCCCTAGATACATTGAGCGAATCTAACTATATCTGATCTTGGATATTGACTCTTGAGTGTTCCTAGACCTTATAACACCCCATCC
>APFE031256753.1:88483-99888 GCA_000404065.3 Pinus taeda | reverse complement strand
TGCAAACTTGAGTATGGCTCTCATTATGTTTTGATTAGTAGATGAAATGTTGATGAATGCATTACCTAATATATGATCTTTTAGCTATTATGAGGAGGAATCAATCCTTCTTGACGATTCTCAGATAAGTATGAGGTCCCTATGTTCAAATATGTGTTATGACCTGTAGATTACATGTTCATGATATGTTTAACGAAATTCCTGTCATGGGTGGTAGGGGTCAGGTCAAGTCCTTGTTTATTATTTTGTATTATGATGAGCACTAGTATTGCAGCAAGGATGATGCAACTCCTGGGGCTATCGACTTTATTTCATTAACCCAGGGTTCGTACAAACTTGGAGGTGACAGTGTTGTATACACAAATAGATGTAATTGGTCTACTCTTTTTCACTGCTAAGTTGGGGTAATAGACCACTAGGGTTTCTCAAACCGGCCTTCTATTGACTAGAAGAAGTTTGATTACCAACTTGGAGAGGGGAAATTTACCCCAATCGGGAGAAAAGAACTACTGTCTATTGCAAGAAGGAAAGACTGAAAGAAATGCTTGCAAAATAACATGAAATCCTCTATCTACTTTCTAACATACTTTGCTTGCAAAAGAACCCTACTTTAATACATGTGAGGTTTTAACTAATCTAAGCATGCAATCTGATCTAGAGAGTACTAACTGCTATGTGCATGAATAAATATTAAAGAAATTTTTTACTTTTTTCCTTTTTATCTTTTTTCTTGAAAAATGTAAATGCTAATATTTCTTGGCTCTTTAGCAGGGGAGACAGGTGTGGAGGAAGAGGAGTATAATGGTTCAGATGGCTTGGAGGCCAAGTAGGGGTCTGATCCTGGCTTTAGTGATTATTTTTCTCCATTCGGGCTCGAAACATGCTACTATAGGTTTCCTACAGGATGTCTATAGGAAGTACTAGTTCACCTACAGGATCCCTTGTTTTACTATAGGAATAGGCCAAAAGCTTAGGGAATGGTCTAGAAGATGGTATGGATCTTGGAAAAGGTGAATAAGGAGGGATAAGGCATGGGAGAGGTAGGCACTTACTTAGAACTCAAGCCAAATCTTGAATATGATTGGATCTGCTCAACGTAAATGACAAGTTTTCCCCATAAGACAAGTATTCGAATTGAGACCTTAGTGACTTTTGGAAATCATGGGTGGATATGGCTTGGATGATGTTGATGAGATGAGGTCTCCCTTCAATTTAGAAACTCCTACAACAAAACACATCATTCTTGGCATTCATACATAAATTCATCAAAAACAAGAAGGGTTTATTCAAATAGAAGAAAACTGAGTTATCACCATTTACTTGCTAAGTTCATGCATGGAAGTTCTTGAAACCAATATGAAAGCGAGATGAAGTCAGTGAAAAACCTAAGAGATCAGAAATACCAATTGCAACCTATCCTATGAAACTGAAAGATAATGACCTAATTAGTAGGAAAACCCTAGATTACGTAAAAAACAAGAATTCTATCTTTTTGGGCTGTATGGGAAGTGTTCCTCAAACCATGATCCCTGAAAGGGAGAAATGACGTGAAAACCACTTGCTGTCAGCCTTTTTGGAATATCTTCTTATCACTACAATGCTACTATTAGAATTATCCACAAATGGAAGCAAACTAATTAAATCCACCAATACTTGCAAATTAACAACACCAAAATTAGTTTAGCAACTAATTATGAGTATAACCTAAGCATACATATACAACAAGAGGAACCTTTGCTACTAGGGTTGGGCCCTAACCCAAGAGCTTTAGCCCTTTGAGTCAAATTAGTGCTGAACCAAGGGAATGCTACTCATTTTCATTAAAAAATCAGAAATACATAAGAGTGCTTGGTTACAATGCCTTAGCTCGAAAACTGCTTAGCTATCTTGAACAAAAAAAAATCTGAATCCTAATGAGGCTCTACGCTTCTTGATTTATACAATTGAAGTTACCAAAAAATTCCTTAAATTTAGAGAGACTTGGCTCCAATCTTGAGATCAACTGGTCTTCAACTGTCACTGGCTTGGATTCCAATGAACTTCATGAATCGACTGCTTGCAACTTCGAGCTAATGAGATTTGATTGAGGAATCTTCGAGTGAGTGAGGAGTTAAGGAGGGAGATCCTGTCTCCTAGAATCCCTCTTGCTTGTTTCCATTCGAGTTCCTACACTATAATTAGCCAATTTTTTTTTCCAAAACTTGCAATTAATGGACATTGGACCACTAAACATGACATCTCATCTTTATTCTCCTCATTAAGCAAAACATAATTAAAAAATGTAAATAATGATGAGAAAAGTTGATTTTAGTAAGCTAGAGGTGCGTTATGGTCCATATAATTTACCCATTGATGAGCCTCATCATAACCCCCTACTGAAAATGTAGCTCATCCTCTGAGCAACTCAATCTATGTCCATGTCTTTCATTTCTTTAGTGGCCTCCCTGACATTCCAGGCTTCTACAGTAGTATCCTCCTCTTGTGGATAAAACCCTGCATTCCTCTCTATCTCCTCCCACTGCTTTCTTTCTTCTTCTTCATTTCTCTCCTCTAACATACCTAAAAGCAATGGTGGGTTGAGTTTCAATCCAATCCAATTGACTTTGAGTCTCTATAATGTTTTCTTACACATTGGGACACTCTCTAGTGCATCCCTCATTCTATCAGGAGAATGATATTCTTTGATCTTTAGGTTGTAGGGTAAGGTGTTCCATCTCCTTTGGCAGGCTTGCTAGCTCTCATATCCTAGCAATATTAGCATGTCTTCAAAACGAGTGACTATTTTTTCTTGTACAACAAGGTATCATGGTGCAAGATTGGGATCATTTTCAATGAGGTTGTGAGTGTTGATGACAACCATTAAGTTAGACTGTTCTGCTCTGATGAAAAGGGGTTTTGCTTCTTCTCTTTCCAATACCCTTTTCATTTCTATAGCTCTAGATTCCTCATGAATCATCCAATATGCCAAGGCCATTACTTTTAAGTCCCCTAACTTTGGATTGGTGTCCCACACATTTAAATATGTCAGAGCTAAATTGTGTAGGTAGAACTAAGATATTTTTTCTCTATCCTCTAGGATGCTTTGATCACAGAGGTCAATGAATTGCCTGTAGTCTTGGAAAGGCATAGTTCCTCTTTGTGCTAGGGTTTTTATCTGAAACTGCATCCATTGTTCTTTGAGGTATAAGGCATATGACTTTACTGGCATCCTACATTGAATTGCCTCCATGGATAAACTTTCCATAATTGCCAATTGGCCTTCCTTTTCCTGTAGCTACTTTCTTAGCCATGTGTTCTCAGCCTCTAATTAAGATTTCATCATTGTTTCCCTGTCTCTTATGCTACTTAGTTCTTTTCCCATTTCTTGCAGCTTCTCTTCCATGTGGCCTACATCCTCCACCCCTTTTGATTTAGCAATTTGCATCCACCGATGTGTCCTTGTTTTCTCTTTTTTGAGTTCAAAGAATAGAGGAATGGAAATTTTTTGTGGTATCACCCTACCTCCAATGAATTTGTAGTAGGAGTTGAGGTTTGGATGTGGGTTATGCTTCTTCAGCTCCTGGGTCTCTTCCTCTATTTTTTCTTGAGTAACTCCTGCCTATTTTCCTTCCCTTTTCCCTTGCACCCTTTCCTAATATTTTTCCTGTGTTTCCTGTAGCTTTGATAGGGTTTTCCTATAGGACCATTTCTTCTTCCTATAGTTCTGACTGTGTTTCTTGTAGGAGACCTTTCCCTTTTGTTGAGGCCGACCTGGTGACAGGTCTCCTAACATAGGTGATTGGTGACTTAGGAGAAGCTTGTTTTGAGGTTCCTTATTCTTCCTTATTCCCTAGAAGGTCTATTTTCCCTTGTTGTTTTGGTGAGTCCTCTATGACAATTGGAGTCTTGGTAGGGGTTTGAGGTCTCCCTTGTTTAATTTGGGTGCTCTTCCTTGTCCCGAAGTAAAGTGGAGTTTGCCTCTATCTCTTTCCCTTTGATTTGACAGGTGTACTTAGGGCAGTTAGAGCAGCTATTGCCTCCTTCTCTGTAGGCTCTGGAGACACCCTTGGTGATTCTTCTTCTTCCCTGCTTTGTTTTTCAGAATTGTGTTCATCCTTCTATACTTCATCCTCTTTTTCATCTTCTTCTTCATCTTCTTTTTCTTCTTCTTTTTCATCCTCTATTTCTTCCTCTTTTTCATCTTTTTTTTCTTCGTCTTTTTCATCTTTTGTTTCTTCCTCTCCCTCAATAGAAGTAGGGATTCTTTCATACTCAATGGCTCAAATTTCTCCTTCCTCCTGCATGTCTGCAAATGTTGTCCATGCAATAGGGATTCTTAAATTGTTTAGAGCATCTTCCAGGATGAGTTTGATAAACCCATGATGTGCTAGCTACTGATGTTTTCCTTCTTGTACCTTGATGCTCATGTCTATTATTGATTGTAATAGAAAGTAAGGTACACTAAGCCTGTTATGAGGAGGTGTATCCTCCCCAAATCTTAGTTGATGGAGGAGTCTAAAGTGATACCCATATGCTACACTGTATCTACCTTCATAGGAAATATACTTGATGATGTGCTAATTGACTTCATTCCAAGGATATGGAATGCTTTCCCTTCTAACCCCATTTTTTGTCTTGAATTGGCTCTTCTCCTTCCAAGGAAAAACCATTCTTTGAAAGAGTGTTGTTAGTCTTGTCCTCTTTTCTCCACTGAAACCCTAGGGGGAGTGTAGTTATCCTGCTAATACTCTCAAGGGTAATTTCTACTGAAAAACCCTTCACTACAATAGTGGCACTCGCTCTAGTTAGAGGTATGAGTGACATTGCAAATTCTCTAGCCACAACATCATTTTATCTCCTCAGTAGCTCAAAGAACCCCATCCATTGATGCCTTGTAAATATTTCTACCACAGGATGATGCAGGTGTATTCTGGCTATGTTGGTGGGCTCCCTTTTTTTGAAACCTCCTAGCATATTTTCTGGCAATTCTTGACTGAGTGAGGTTTGGGTGGCTATAGTTTAAGAACTTTGGTAGATGATGACGTATACTTCATTGACCTTCAAAAAATTATTTATGCCTTTTTGCGTTCTACAAATACTCAAAAGAAATGAGGATTTCTTCTTTTTAAATGAGAAACACAAAAGGTATGGCACCTACCTCCCTTTTCTATGCTCCGGTGATGAGAAACCTTGAATTCCACTTGTAGCTCTGTGTGGTAATTCTCCCGGTATCCTATAGATTTGTAGTTTCATGTAGTTGCTCTTGTTTGCTATAGGTGATGACTATTTCATGTAGGTTTTCATTGCAGGGATGCAGAGAATAACATTTTCCTTCTATGACTCCTCGAAGTTTCCTCTACCTTCAAATTTTTGAAATAACCAATACTTTGCATGGGAGTTAGTGATTATTTCTATTTGTGGATGATTTCATTGGGTGATGTGCTGGCTGGCTGTGTACAAATACCTCCTTTCAGACCATTGGTCCCACTATAGGTTCATCATATCACCTTTCCTCATAATCATCTCCCACTTTCATTCTCCGTAACTTAACCACTTTTTTGATTCATTCCCATTTTTTTGATGTGACCTTGCCACATCTGGAGTTCACTAACCCTTTTTATTCTCATTATTGGATCGAGGGTGGCCAAGTTAATTGGCCACCTTTGCTATTAAAATCAAATTCCTGTATTATTCCTACAGTTTAATCACATTTGTACCTATGAGGGAGTATTGGTGAGATGACATACCTGTTGGTCCTTTGCTTTGCTGATGCGTGCTGGAGGGTGGTGTCAATTAATTGTTCTTTGACCTAGCTGCATATTCTTTAACTATGTTTTTTTCTTGTCCTTTTGTTGATGAGTTGTTCCTCTGATGATGTACATGTCCCTTTTTTTTAACTTGATTTTTTTTATGGATACATGGGTGATATGGTCATGAAGGGTGTTGGCTGAGGTGTGGTGATGTGAATGGTTCTTTTCATAACCCAAAATAGGTTTGTGTCACCATTTTTCCACTGGACTTCCCTTCCTCTACCTTTTGAAGGCCTCCTGTAATACCTACAGGAAACTCCTGTAGTATTATAGGGAATCCTGTAGAAAACACAAAATTGCTTGGAATTGGAATTTGGAGTTGAGTATGGATGGAAGAACATGGGGATTATGGAGGAGATGAGATGGATGAAGGAAAAAATATTTTGTGGTAGGGCCTGTTGTCCTCTGTAGCCTGTGCTTATCATCTTCTTGCAAACCTGCAAAAACAAAATTGTTATTTTTGTATTTTTTTTTGTTTTCTATTTTCATTTTTGTTTTTGTTTTTCTTCTCTTTTTTTTTGAAAAGACAACTAGGCTGCCATGAAAGAGGTTTTCATCGTTATTGCCTGCCCTAGGTGCCTCAAAAGAGGTTTTCACCTAGATATTTTTTTTATGTTTTTCTTTTATGTTTTTGTTTAATACTCTTGGGCTGCCTCAAGAGGTTTTCAAACCAAAAGTTGTACTCAGGTGCCTCATGGAGGTTTTCACCTAGGTCCCTTTATTTTTTCTAAGAACTCGGTGAGGTGGAAGTTGAGGCTTCTTCAATCACCATCACTACCTTGCTGATGCTACTGATCAATTCCTACTTTGATAAGGGATTTTTGTAGACCTTTAACCTATACCCATTATAAAGCAAAAGGATACCTTCTGCATCGATGGTTCTTATTTGAGCAATGCCACTGTCATGGCACTTTTCTATCACATATGGTCCCAACCATTTGGTCATTAACTTGCCTTTGAAATCCTTCTACCGGGAGTCGTACAGGAAGGCCCATTCGCCTTCTTGAAATAGTTTGTCCTTGATATTTCTGCCATGCTATATTTTCCTTTGTACTTGAGTCACTTCTGTGTGTAGGAGGGCATGCATCCTAAATTCATCTAACCCATTCAACTGGAGAAATATTTCTTGTTGTACCCTTTTGACATCTAGATCTAGTTGTGTTTCTATCTTTAAGGTGTTATATTCAAATTCAATGGACAATGGGGCTTTCTTCCCATAGGCCACCTCATAAGGAGTGAAGCTAGTGGTTTTCTTCCAAGTAGTATTGTAGGCCTAGGTGGCCTCAACTAATTTGTTTTCCCAATCCTTTCTGTTGCTGCTAATCACCTTGGTAAGAATGCTTTCCAATGCTCGGTTGGTGACTTCCACTTTCCCATTAGCCTATGGGTGGTAAGGAGCGGACTTTCTAAGCTTGATCTTATGCTGGCTTAACGGATTTTCAATCATGTGAGAAGTAAATTGACTACCTTGATCAGTGACCAACACTCTAGGGTATCCAAACTTATAAAACACATTCTCCCTCAAGAATTCAACCACGTTTTCTTCTGTTTCTACCTTGATATCTTTGGCTTAAGCCCATTTTGTTAAGTAGTCGGTGCACACAATGATGTACTTATTCTGTGTGGATGGAGGGTAAATGGGCCTGATGAAATCCATGCCCCACTTGTCAAATGGCTCGAAAGTCACTTGAGGTTGTAGAGGAATTTCATCCTTGGGGGTAGGCTTCCCCATCCTTTGGCATTGATCACACTGGCTGGTGTACCTTTTTACATCTTGGTGGAGAGTGGGCTAGTAATAACTAGCTTGTAGTACCTTGAATGTTGTTCTTTTGGCTACAAATTGACCTCCACAAGGCCCATCATGACAACCCATAAGGATATCAAAAACCTCCTCCTCCCTAACACATCTTCTCAGAATTTGGTTTAGACCTAGCTTCAAGAGATTACCCCCAATCCAGGTGAATGGGGCACTTTTTCTTATGATTCAACTCTTTTTCTTGGAGGAAAAATTTGGAGGGAACTTTACAGATACCAAGTAGTTTTCTATGTCAAAAAACCATGGAGAGAGAAATGAAATGGCGAATGAATGTTCATTTGGTAGTTGATCATCAACCATTCCTTCCTCCCCTGTAGGCAAAGTCAATATGGATAAAAAGTCTGCAACTACATTCTCTTTGCCAAGCTTATCAATAATAATTAGATCAAATTGTTGTAATAAAAGTAACCATCTAATAATTTGGGCATTTACATCACGTTTTTTCATTAAATATTTAATTGCAGCATGGTCGGTATGTCAAAATGTCTGGTAACCAGTAATGTAATGCCTAAATTTATATAATGAATGAACAAAAACTAGGATCTCTTTTTCAGTTACTACGTAGTTTAACTTAGCTTTTGATAGATTCTTGTTGATGAAGTAAATGGCATAAGGTAACTTGTCATCTATCTGGCCTAGAGATACTCCTGTAGCTTGTGAGAGGCATCGACATGAATGTGAAAAGGAAGAGCCCAATTTGGGCCTCAGAGAAGAGGTGCAGTAGTCAACTTGTCCTTTAGGGTTTCCAGGGCCTCTTCACAGCTTTCTGACCATAAAAATTCAGAGTCTTCAGCCAATAACCCAAATAAGGGAGAAACTAACTTGCTGAAATATTTTATAAATCTCCTATAGTATCTGGCTAACCCTAAGAAACTTCTGACATCCCTTTGAGTTTGTGGAGTAGGGACCCTTTTGATGATGGCTATCTTATTTGGGTCGACTTGTAGTCCTTTCTGGGATATTGAGTGACCTAAAACAATCCATACAGTCATCAAGAATTCATTTTTTTTGGGACTAAGGGATAAGTTCATTTCAATGCATTTGTTTAACACCTTTCCCAGGTTAGAGAGTGCCTCCTGGAAATCACACCCATAGGGTGTTAAATCATCCATATAAATTACTACTACATCATGGACTAGCTCTGCAAATATACTCATGACTGCTCTCTGGAAAGTGGCAGTGACATTGCATAGACTGAAAAGAAGGACCCTATAAGAAAAAGTAACCCAAGGATAGGCGAAGGTGGTTTTATCCTAGTCTTCTGGGTTGATTTGGATTTGATTATACCTGTTGAATCCATCTAGGAAAGAGAAGAACTTCTATCGTGCCAGACCATCTAATACTTGGTCAATGAAAGGTAGAGGAAAATGGTCCTTCTTTGTGGCTTTGTTTAGCTCTTGGTAATCCACACAGATACTCCAATTTCCATTTTTATTTGGAACCAACACTAGAGGAGACACCCACTCATTGTTCGAGATAGGGTAAATGAATCCTGCATCCAATAAATTCTACATTTCTTCTTTGGCTATATCCTTGAGGGATGGATTCATTCTCCTTTGGGGTTGGTAGACTGGCTTGCAATCTTCCTTGATGTAAATGTGGTGAGTACACACCAAAGGGTGCACTCCCTTCATTTCTTTGTAATTCCAAGAAAAGGCATCCAAATTCTCTCTTAGCATGTTTCATAACTCCTCTTCTTGGTGTACAAAGAGAAAGGGGTTGATTTTCAATTCCCTTTTAGGGCCAAATTCTATTGTCTTGACATAAGTAGGGTTTGAGTTATCTAAGCATATATCAATCTGATGGTAGTCCTTGGCTTCCTTCACTACTTCCTCTAGAGACACGGTGTTGGGAATTTGATTTTGGAGGATGTGTTCAATCAAATAATCTTTATCAGGTTGTCCTCCTCCTATGGCAGTTTCTAGGGTATAGATTTGGGAGGAGTAGACTTCATCCTCTTCCTCCTCTTCTAGCCATAAAGGTAAGTCATGATCTAGGGATGGTTGAGTAGGAGGGTACAAGGCCAATTGTTTGGACAAATGCCCATTTTTTGTGGTCATATTTCCATCCCTGCAACTTATGTAAGCATCGACAGTGGCTAACCAAGGCCTCCCAAGGATGAGAGGATAACTGTTATAAAACCATATCAAGAAAAAGATAGAAAAGATAGATCAACGCCTTAGAATTCAGCCTCTTCGAAGGGGCAACCTCCTTTACATTACATAAATGAACAATTCTTAGATGATTCAAATGACAAAACCTCCTTTCTATATATAGGAGTATAAGGAGTCACAGTGTAACCCAGCCGACTTAACAATAATAATATAAAGCCACAAAAATAACAATAGAGGGATTCTATGGGGCACAGTAATAACAATATGGGGACAATAGGGGCACAACAATATTAATAAGGGATACAACTACAATAGTAATGGGGTAATCACTAGTATTATAGGGACCTAACATGCCCCTCTCCTTCAAAAAAAGTGTTGTCCTCAAAGCTTGAGTAGTTCTGGATGCTTCTGTATAAAATTCTCATCCTCCCATGTGGAATCTTCAGCGGATAAGTTCTTCCACTTGATGAGATACCCCGAAATTGATTGGTTTCGTACCTGTCGAGTTCTTGTTTCTGTGACTGCTTCCAGTTCCAATATAATTTTTCCTTCCTCGTCAAGATCTGGAAATATTGTTTGAACTGGGAGCTTGTCCCCTATAACCTTCTTTAAACATGAAACGTGGAAAATTGGGTGCACTCAAGACGCTGCAGGAAGCTCCAATTTGTATGCCATAGTACCAATCTTTTGCAACACCTTGTACGAACCATAATACTTTGGTGATAATTTATTATCCTTCTTAGCTTTCTTGAGGGACAATTTGTTTATATGGTTGTAGCCGTAGGAATACCCAATCACCTACATCAAAACTTCTTTCGCTACGATGTTGATCTGCCTGTTGTTTCATTCTATTCTGTGCCAACATGAGGCTATCCTTTAAGAGTTGGAGGACTTGTTGTTGATGTTCGATGTGATGTTCCACTACTTGAACCTTAGAATTTTCTCTTAAATATGATGTGATGGATGGTGGTTGATACCAATAAAGTGCCATAAATGGGGTCATTTTTGTTGCTGTATTTGATGAAGTGTTATACCACCATTCAGCCTGAGGCAACCATTTGATCCATTGTGTCTGTTATCAGATACAAAGCAGCGAAGATATCCTTCCAAACATTTGTTTACTATCTCAGTTTGCCCATCAGATTGAGGATGATAAGATGAGCTATGAGCTAACTGAGTACCAAGACAAGAAAATAATTATGTCCAAAAATTTCCAGTGAAAATGGGATCTCTGTCACTTACAATAATCTTTGGGTTTCCATGTAGCTTTTGAATTGATAAATGCAGTAGAAACTGTACTGGCTTTAAATGGATGTGATAATGCACAAAGTGTGCATACTTGGTAAGTCTATCAAATACTAGCATGATGACACTCTTTCCCTCAGACTTGGGTAAACCTGTGATAAAATCCATTGAAACCTCCTCCCAACGTTGGCTTGGAATGGATAAAGGTTGTAATAAACCCGGTGTCTTAATTGTTTCAACTTTATTTTGTTGGCAAACCAAACATTCTGCCACAAACTTTTGAATATCTGATTTAAGGCCATCCCAAAAAAATTCCTTCTTAACCCGTGGTAAGTTTTTAAAAATCCCGAGTGCCCTCCTAAGGGAGAAGTGTGCAATTCCATAAGAATCTTTTGTTTTAGCTGGGAATTCTTATAGAGGTATAAGCGATCTTTGTACCAT
>APFE031256753.1:43390-59364 GCA_000404065.3 Pinus taeda | reverse complement strand
ACCACATATAGACATCCCAAGGGTGTGGAAACCTAGTTCTAGCACCCTCCCCTGCTACCTTGGGTGAGACCTCAGTCCGCGCTCCGCAGACTGTTGTCGAAAGGGCCGATAGTTGTGAGATTTGTTTGGCTAATAACTCTTTCGAACCTGGTCAGGCCTCAATAAGCCAACAAATGGTTCCGTTACTGGGAACATAATCTACCTAAGGGATGTCTAATGTTAGAAGTTTGGAACTCTACGAAGAAAGAGAGTGAATATTGATTGGATCAGAAGCGGTATGAGTTCGTAGGTGGCCTTAGCACACCTGCGTGCAAACCAGAAGTTTAACATGGCGAACTCGATCAAGTTGCCTATATTCAAAGGAGTAGGAAGTGAAGATCCAGAACAGTTTTGGTTCGTAGTAAGGGCAGTGTGGGAACCACATGGAGTTACAGACGATAACATTAAAAAGGCTACCTTGGTAAATGCAATGCAAGATCGCGCGCTGACCTAGTATATTAAGCACTCTAGTGATCACCCCACTGCTGGAATAACGGAGATCTGGGATGCATTGAATAAGGAGTTTAGCTAGACGAAGTTAGGGACGCAGTCAGTAATAGGGTTCAAGGAGATCATGATGCTACCTAGTGAAACCCCTTGGGACCTGGATCAGAGACTGAAGAGTACGATATGAGAAGCTAACATGACGTTAACAGATGCGCAACACCGTACATGGTTTGTGGCATCTTTAACACCACATCTGAGGACAACGCTGACACAACAGAAGATCTCGACCCAGGCTGAAACACTAGAAATATCAATGAGGTTGCATGAGACTCCAATACAGGATCCTGGGTTAGGAGTTCAGCAAATCCACGCGCAAATACAAAACCTATGCTTGGAGATGGAGAGTTTGAAACAGGAGAAGGCGCCCAGGCCAGAAGCGCGTGAAGAGGTGTGGTGCATAAAATGTAAAGGTCAGGGCCATAATAAGGACCATTGTTCGATATTCGCGAACTATGTGGCAGGGCCACCAATGCCATTGCGACCATAAGAACAAATAGGGCCAAGTGTGGTGCCCTTGCTCTGGTGCGCGATCTGTTAGGTGGGAGGAAAGCACACCACAAACAACTGTCACCTACTGTAAAAGTTTACCCAGACCCCCCAGCAGCTATGTTGCAATTTTTACAGATCGGTGGACCACGATGAACGAGACTGCTTTAGTTATGAATTATTGATGGATCGAACACCTACTTAGAGGATGTAGACTGAGGTGCGAGGTTAGGATCCAGCCGCAATGATTGTGCACGGTGGGTTCCAGGGGCAAGGACGAGGACGAGGAGGAATGGGGCCAGGAAGGGGCTGCGGGTATCTAATCTGTTACAACTGCGAAGGACCAGAGCACTACATGCATGATTGTACCAACCTGGCCAGAATATCGTGCCCCTACTGCAAGTAGTTCAATCATGAAATGATAGATTGCCCCATACTGATAGCGTAGATACGTGAGAAAAGGGCAGCACAACCTACAGTGATGTAGAATGTCCAAATGATGAGGTCTGAACCACGCGAGGAAGACCCCAATGTACACATGATGCTCAGAAGTGGCACGACCACAGGGGAGGATAAGGGGAAACTAACTAAGGGAGACGAAGGGGTTCGCAAGGAGACATATCTGGAAGCTGGGATGAGCTTCACATGGTCCGAAAATCGGGGAAACATGCTTTGCATACTGGATGAGAAATGTGATTAACAACGCATATTGGCAACTATGAGATGGATCAGATCATTCTGGACTTAGGCTCGGATGCAAACGTGCTACCTAAACAGACTTGGGAGTGCATGGGCGAGCCCACACTACAATGGTCTCATTTTCAATTGTGAATGGTGAACCAACAGAAGATCCTGCCCATGGGGAGATTGCAAGGAATCACAATAGATATAGAAGGCGCGAGCACACAAACGGACTTTGAGGTAATAAAAGTCATGGATGACAGTAGCCCTTACCCTGTGTTGTTAGGGATAGATTGGGTCACAGATATGAATGGGGTCATTACTTTAAAGAAACGAAAAATGATATTTGAGAAGAAGTCACTCCGCATAGTCATCCTACTAGACCCAATTGAAGGAGCGTGCTACACTGAACTCGTGCATAACGAAGGAAGTGATGATGAACTGGATTGTATCTACAAGATCATTGCACGAAATCAAGATTACGTCAATCCGACTACAGAAGGAAGAATATCGTGGGATCGTGCAAAGTCTTTCACTACAGATTCGGATGAGGAAGATGAGATATGGCATAATTGGTTGAACGGAGTAACAACGTTGAACTGCAACATGATGACTAGGTTGCTGTATTGCGTAAAAGCTCAGGATCGAGAATTGCTGATGTATGATGGGTTGACAGTGGTAGATGAATCCCTAACCAAGTTTGAAAGCACGGTACCAGAGCACCAATGGTTTGGTGCGTTAAAATGGGCTTTGCGCGCGATGCCTGCACATTGGTGGGGAACACATGAAGGAACCTTTGAAGATTGGCGCAGCTGCAGACGGATGATGCAGATAACGTTTGGGAAGCTGGAACTACAAATAACTGAGAAATATGATGGACGTGATGACTCGCACATGCACCTCACCAGATGGACCCAGGCCTATGGAGAAGAGCCCCATCTTGAGTGGGTACACTTATTTTATCATACCCTAGATGTCATCCCAAGGAACTGGTACACTGAAATAGAGCTTTGACATGGTACAGGAAAATGGGATATCTTGCGTGAAGGGTTTTTATTAACATTCTTATTTGAGGACCAATGGATGGATACTGTTAATGATGCGTTGCAAGTTGTGAAGGCTCCCATTTTCAAAGTACCATTGGAACCAGAAGAAATAGTGCAGCCAGACTGGTCACACTAGTTGAGCCGGGCCCTAGAATGTTACAACATATAGGTAGAAGATGATGAATATGACCCCAGAAACATCAATATTCCATAAATAGAGGGGATTCACGAGGTGTGCAGACCAGTGATCGAGGACCCCGACATCACTGCGTCACTAAAAGCGAAACAGGTGAACATTGGTACGGAGGAGGAGCCGAAGTATGCAACTCTTGGGGACTATTGGGATGATTCCACATTGGAGAAGGTCGTCGAGTTACTTCGAGAATATCAAGATTTATTCCCGACCAAAATCACAGAGTTAAAAGGGATCCTCGGTGACCTCGGAATGATGAAGATAACCCTGAAGCCGAATGCGAAGCCAGTCAAGCAGCGGCCTTATCGGTTGAATCCAAAATACAAAGCAAAGGTTTGCGAAGAGTTGGACAAAATGATTGCAGCAGGAATAATTGAACTAGTGGAGGAATCTGACTAGGTAATTCCTGTGGTTGTACAGGAGAAAAAACATAAGGGTGAAATTCGCATCTGCGTGGATCTAAGGAAGCTCAACGATGCATGTGTTAACGATCCATTCCTGATTCCATTCACAGATGAGGTACTGGAAAATGTGGGTGGACAGGAAGCCTACTCATTTATGAATGGTTTCTCAGGGTACCACTAGATCAAGATTGCGCTGAAGGATAGGAGTAAAACAACTTTTGCTACCGAATGGGGCTGTTTTCAGTACACGGTGATGCCCTTTGGACTAAAGAATGCACAGACGATATTCTCCCGTGTTGTGGTAGCTGCATTCAAGGAATTTATACATGAGTTTTTGGAGGCATATCTTGATGATTGGACCGTATTTGGGCTGGTAAAAAAACATACCACTAGCGTACAACTAATGTTGGGTACTTTCCAACGACACCAGATTGCGCTAAATCTAAACAAGTGTACTTTCCTCATCCCCTTCGAGAACTTGCTCGGCCATGTGGTCTGCAAGCAAGGCTTGATGGTAGACCCGACGAAGATTGTTGTCATACTCAATCTGCAAGCACTGCGAAGTGTCAAACAACTGCGCGCCACACTGGGACACACTGGTTACTATCGAAGGTTCATAAAGAGCTACGCGCAGATCACGACACCAATGGAACAATTGTTGAAAAAGGACGCTACTTATTGTTGGAATGAGGAATGTAACAAAAGTATGGAAATTCTCAATGAAAAGATGGCATCAACTCCCATTTTGGTCTTTCCAAAATGGGACATCAAATTTCACGTGCATGTTGACGTGTTGTGTATTGCGCTGGGCACAATACTCACACAAGGAGCGGAAGGAATTAATCACCCGATCGCATTCGCAAGTCAACGATTATCCAAAGCTGAGAATAACTACTCCACTACTGAGCGTGAGGGGCTGGCAATGGTATATGCACTCTAGAAATACCGCCACTATATACTCAGGGGACACTTTAAGATGTATATTGATCATTCCGCGCTAAAATACTTAGTGAATAAGCCTGTGTTGGGGGGAACATTTGTAGATGGTTGTTATTGTTTCAGGAGTATGATTTCAAAGTCATCGTAAAGCCGGGACATCTAAATGCAGGCCCAGATCACCTGTCTCAAATTGAGAACAACGAAGAGCCCACAAACTTAGAGGAAGGACTACCTGATGCACAACTTTATGCAGCGCACATCGCGGATGGCCACTTTCAGGATATAATCCACTTATTAACCATAGGAACCACATCGCAGGGGTATTCTGTTCAGCAGAATAAAGAACTAGTGATACACGCAGTAGACTTTACTGTAATTGCAGGGCACCTCTACAAAATGGGAAACAATGAAATATTACATAAATATGTACCTGAAATTTGAGTGAGGATAGGTCCTTGCCGAAACACATGGGGGCGTTGCAGGAGGACATTATGCGGGACGCGACACAGCACATAAGATTCTTCACGCTGGACTATGGTGGCCAACTCTGCATCAACACTCAAAAGCGTACTATCGGGCCTACGACGTATGTCAATGGATTCAGAAACCATCGTGGAGGGATGAAATTCCGCTCAAGCCACATATGATGCTGCAACCGTTTGAAAAATGGGCGATTGACTTTGTGGGGCCTATCACACCTCAAGGAAAGACAGGTGCACACTATATCATCACCGCGACAGAATACTTGACCCGATGGGCAGAAGCACAGCCAGTTAAGGGCTGCATGGCCACTACAACTGTGAAATTTTTGTTGGAGAATGTGTTAACACGGTTTGGATGTCAAAATATTCTGATGAGCGACCGCGAAACACACTTCCTGAATGAGACTATCAGTGCGCTCATCGAGGAGTTCCAGATATATCATCAAAAGAGTACGCCGTACCACCCGCAAGCAAATGGGACCATTGAAGATTTTAACAAGATTTTGGAGATTGCGTTAACAAAGGTATGTAATGCGCAGCGAAACAATTGGAATTTTCACATACCTACTGTGCTATGGACATACTGAACAATGTGCAAGAAGTTGACAGGCCAGACACCTTTCTAATTAGTCTATGGCAAGGAAGCCGTCATGCCAATGGAATACATTGTATCTAGTTTGCGAATAACAGTGACGGCAAGCATGGCAGACCACAGGGCTTTGGAAGAGAGGATTGTGCAACTAGAAGAACTTGAGGAGGAACAATTTCTGGCAAGATTCCACTAGCAGGCACAAAAGTAGCAGGAAAAATCTTGGCATGATCACCATATCAATATGCGCATGTTCAAAGAAAATGATCTAGTCTTACTATATGGCAACAAGTTCGAGAAATTCCCTGGAAAGCTCCGAATGCATTGGTTGGGACCCTATGTAGTCAAAGAAGTCACCGATGGAGGCACAGTCCAGCTTACCAAGCTCAATGGAGAGCCTTTCCCAGGCAGAGTAAATGGCAGTCGCCTGAAGCTCTACACAGGTGGGTTGACGGCCTGACTAATCAACCAAAGGATAGTCTCACTGCTCCAACCAGTTGAAAGAGAGCACGGGATGATAAAGCAGTCTGGGGAGGAGCTGTACGACAACAAGGGTGCGCGTAGAAGTGATATGTCATAAGGATCACGGTTGCGCGGAAGGAGCTGCGCCGCTTTGTGGACAAGCTGAAACGTGACCATTGCTATCACTGTTCATGAAAAGATGTCTGAGTTATGGCAAAAAGAAGCAGGCGACGGGTAATTAAGAGATGAGGTACGAGCCTGATCCGAAACGAACTACCGCAGGCTTAACATTATGGTGCCAGAAAAGGGGGGAACGAATGAATTTGAAATTCCAAATGCTTATAAATCACTAGAGGGCATCCACTGAATGATTTTTGGTTTTGAGAGAAGTAAGTTAGTGTGCCTTTCCACTGGTATGGAATTGTTCATCATTAACGCTACAGGAGTAAGCCCGGGGGTTGTAATATGGCCAATGGATATGCAGGACTTTCTGGATAGTATGGTGTTGACAGCTACGGGCGCTATGCAGAGTTAAACACCGACGGTAGGGGATGTACTGGAACTTATTAGACACGAAGCAGAACTGGTTTGGATGCCGCTGCCTAACCCATGGGCCGGCCAATGACCCATAAAAAGATAAGGGAAAGACTGTAAATATGGAGACAAATGATGGAATTGTTGTTAATAGTTCATCTCTAATGCACCTTGAAGATTGGGATCTCGCGGACAACAACAATTTTCTTGCAAAATTGCAACACAAGTTGTAGCAGACAGTGCATATAGTGGACCAAAAATTGGTAACTTGTTGCGTTGGCACGAATATTTCCTGTATGCCGCACCCCAGCTTGAGCTAAAATCCTATGAGGGGTGCTCTATGTTAACCGAGCAGAGCAGAATGAGCATCATCGATTGCATGAATTAGTAGAGGCAATGGAGCAGAAGCTTGAAGAAGAGTTGCAGGAGACAAAGAGGGAGTAGTAGAATGAAGTACATCACTCACAGGGATGGTGGACTGCGAAGCTTTGGCAACACGTATTGCCGTATTGAGGAGTGACTCAATATGAGTCATGATGATTGTGTTAGGGGCCTGTTGGGCAGCAGAGGTCCTGCGTAACAGTTTTGGGGCTTAAAGCCCGTAATTTAGGGTAATGATATTGTAAAAGTTCCGTGAAGTGCGAGGAGTGCGAAATGTAATAAATCGAGTCAAAGGGTTGTCCGCCCAAAAATAATATAAAATACTAGGAAGTGAGTCGGCTTGCCCATGGTCCACAGACCATAGGAATGTATAAATAGAGCAAGGCTCTAAGGGTAGAAGCAACTTTTTGGAAAATATCTGATGTGCTATGGGTTTGTGAAGGCAATAGTGGCTCTGAGTCTGTACGTCTGGGTCGTGGGTGTTAGGGGTTAGATAGAGGCTTCGCAGTTGTGTGCGTGGAGGCCTGATAGAGTCCGCAGCTGTGTGCGTAGACCCCTGTAGCTGTGTGCACAGGGAAAGATGTGGATTGTACTGAAACAAAGATATTAATAAAGATAAGTGGGTTCTGAAATATTGTGTTGATTCTAAAATATTGTGGATCTGTTTATATTCTGGTTTATGCATCGACTTTATGAGTTTATGACTATCTTTAAGAATTATGATTATGCCTACTGGGTTTTACTATTAAATGTTTGCTTAAGGGCTGTAAGAATAAGATCAGATCTGTAATACATTTATTAATAAGAAAGCGCATTTGTGCGGATCTACGTGAAGGCCCAATAGTAGTATAGAGTGGTGCGAGGCCACGGAACGGTTCGCGACCCCTCCCAACCACATATAAACAACCCAAGGGTGCTAAAACCTAGTTCTAGTACCCTCCCCTACTACCTCGAGTGAGACCTCAGTCCGTGCTCTGCGGACTGTTGCCGAAAGGGTAGGTAGCTGTAGGATTTGTTTGGCTAATAACTCTTCCGAACCTGGGTCAAGCCCCAATAAGCCAACATCCCCCATGGTTGACATCATCATCTTAAATCCTATTGGTTCTCATAAATTTTATTTTGGTTGTACATTTTTCTTAGGAGGCTCATTTTAGACCTAAAAATTCCCCTAATGATGGTCTCCTGTAGCAAAATTTGCACCAGAGGAAAAATCTGAACCCGTGGGTTCAAATTGAGATCTTCCAAGTCTAGGTCTTCTGGTTAACTTTTTAGAAGAAAGTATGGATTTTTCCTTTGATGTGAATCTAAACTCTATTTCAACACCTTTCGGATCTAGGTGTATACCCTGCATTTTTTTTTCTTTCTAGCTCCTGTAGTGCGTGAGCCTATTTGTAATAGATTGCATTTGATGCATTTATATAGTGCATTTCATTGGTAGTAATCAAAAGGAAGTCCTTCTCAAACTATTCAAAACACGCATATGCTCCTTTTGTAAGCATCCACCGCATTGTACCAAAATCCATTGGGTTTTGTATGATTCCATGTTAATCTGGGAGCTCTTTGGGATCCACTGGCTTAGAAAATACGCCATAAGTATCTTTTTTTTTAAGGTTATCACAGATAAATTCAAGAAATCCATTATCTAGCATAGGTGTTTCGGTTATAGGATCTGATTTTTCATCTGCAACAGTTTCTGTTACTTAAGATTTTTGATTTTTCCTTTCTGCCTAATAGTTTGTGGGCTTATGAGATTTGTGCATAGAAGTTACGCAGTAATGGTGGTTTGCGCAACAAATGCACATTGCTCTCTTTCACCTGAGCTTCAAACACCTCCCTTCGACCTGTAAAATCTCTTAAACCTTCTAAGAGCTTGGATTACAATGGAATAAGAATGAGGAAAACTTGAAAAAGATTGAAATTTATGCCTCCACATACTTTCTTTCATGTTATGATGGTGAATTTTGAGTCGAGGAAGTGAGGTGAGATGAGGATATCTTCTAATGATGAAAAGTACACACCACTAACAGACCCATAACAAACTTTAACTAACTGAACCTAACTGACATGGTTTCATACTTGACTTATGATGAATGAACCCCCATCAATTGACCCCTTGAACCCTCATAATGACTCCTTTTCCCTCCATGAGTACAATTTTGAAATTATGACCCCCTCATGAACTTTAGACTCTCACAAATTCGATTTTTGGTTCAAAGATCACCTTTACAACACATATATTTACAAACCTTAGCTCTTTTGACTCTCTTTTCATACAAATGTTTAGACTATGAAACATAGCGACTCATAGGCTAAAATTGATAAACAAACCCCCAAGATGAATAGTGAGAGGCAAAAACATTTTGATTCCTAGATTATAGGACCCTAACATGTCAAAATGAGGAATTATGAAAATGAAATATATAAATGTTGCATGGACACCAATATAGAGCAAAGGTGCTAATTTAGGGCATCCATATATAGGTAAGCTCTACCACCAAGTCATGACATGCATAAAAGAGAGTCTAATATCACAACCTGACAGGTTAGGATCCAAGGCCAAATGAAGATGGAAATGAAAATAAAGAATGAAATGGTAATGGTAATGAGAGACCTACCCAAGTTCAAGAAAAAGTATCTTAGTCCCATTGGCATAATGGAACCATAAAAAATTACCCCATGAAAGAAATACTAACAAAAGGCCCCATACTCCAACGAATAAAGTCATTAAAAGTAAAATAAAAAATAACCCCTATCCTTGGGAAAAAGGTAAAAATGAAAAATTTCCCCAATTTAATATTAAAATATTCTATAAAAAGACGAACATACCTTCCCATAACTCATTGTTACATTTTCAAGTGAGGAAGTTTAAGAGGAGGAGTAAATCACCCATTTATCTTCAAGCTTGGGAAGAAGATTGCAGGAATTACCAACTATATTTTTTTGAATTGTCTAAGGTAGGTACATCTTCACACCCTATTCTCCCATTTGATAAGTTTCATTGCATCTCTCAGTCGATTTTTAAGAGAAAATTTGCAAGACCTAATTTAGCTAGTTGTGCGGACGCAAATTTCACACAAATAATTTGGGTGAGCATAGGGATGAATGTCAAATGCGACTATTCAAACAATGGAAAAACCCTAATTTACAACAGGGAAAACTGGCATCCATGCCCTTAATTTTTTTTCCTTAGATTTATCAAGAAATTGCTAAGGATTGTGCATGTTTTCCTTATGTGTTCGTCTTTGACCAAGGGTTTAATTGATTGTTTTGACTTTGGAGGTTACAAAAATGGTTTATTGGAGAGAGATAAAGAACCTAGAGAATTATATTCGAGCCATGGACCATCCTCCAACTCTCAAGGTTATCAGATATTGTGGCATAGTAAAATTTTTTGAAGCGCTAAGCCTGATGAGCCAAATTTGCTTACTCTAGAAACTAGTAGATTGGTGGGATTTGAATAATGAGTTGTGTTTGTGTGGAAATAAGTTCTAAGGCTAGAGGTTTAGGACATATGCATCTTGAATAGTTTATCTAGCGAGCATGGTGCCCTTGAAGTTCTGAGTGGTTTGAGTAGCATAAGTGAAGATAATGTAGATGACTATGTGGCTAGGCATTGTAGGCTACGTACATGAAAATTGGGCATCATAGTGCCCATTCGAAACATAACTGACTTAACCTTGAAAATCATCCTCACCATCACTTGTGTCACCTGGGTTAACTACATGACACCTAGCTACCAAGACTCAAATTGACTTGGTCGTAAGATGTCTAGAACCTACTCCGTTCAATTGGTGTGAGGGAATATTAGCAAATATTAAAGAAAAACTCACCTAGTGCAAGAGAGGTAAAATAGTTAGGCTATGGGAGCATAGTGGCATCCTTCTTCGTAAAAAGGCTTTTGAGCATGAGTCCTGCTAAATTTCGATGAAACTTTGCAACTACTTAGATGAATAACTGAAATTTGGAAACTAGTTTACTTTCACCAAGATATAAAGTTTCTTAACAATTCATAAGAAACATAATAAAAACACTAGATATATAAAAACACAACACACAAATTAACACACTTTTTTTCTCAAGAAACCTAATAGGGAAAACTTGTTTCTTTTTTGTGGTCTTTTATTGATTGTTCTTGAGCAATTGGATCTATTGTAAAACAATTTATCTCTTGAGAAAGTGTTTTGCTTCTTCTCACAAATCTCATCCGATACAATTGATTTCGACTTGCCTTGATCACTACCAGATCTTGACCCTCTAGCATGCAACTATTCCTCTTCTACCTCCATGACTTTCTTTGTAAAACCCACTCTCATTTGTGCACTAGAAGCCTCCTAAATCCTTGTGCACTAGATCCCTATTTCCTAGCACACAAGAGGCCCCTTAATCCTAGTGCAATTCCTCCTACTTCTTTGCACACTTTCTGCCTCCTATTTCTTAGGACCCCAACTCTTCAAAACCTATGCAAAACCAATTCTCCTAAATTATAGCGCACTTGTGATCGCCTATTTCTTAGGACACAATTTATGCGCTCTCCACAATCAAAGACTCTCACAAAAATGTGAAATGTCTTGTCCACAAACCTTGTGCACAAAACTTTCTTGTGCCTTCGTCCTCCTCTTTATAGGCCCAATTTGAGCATGCAAGGTGTCCCAGTTAAAATTTAGAACTCGAGTTATGATTTATGAGTTAACAAAGTGTGACACTCTTCCTCTCTCCAATCAAATTAGAGTTTTTAGCTTGTACTTCCTTCAATCAAGATTGAAGACTAACTTGCTCTAAATGAACTTGTAACTACCACCTCGTTCTGTAGTCAAACTAATGTAGACTCCACTTAACTAAAACTCCAACTCTATGCATGCTAAGTTGATAAATATTCTAGTAAACTGGAATTAACTCATCATAACTAAAGTCAAACTCATGAGCTTGCACTTATACTAGGAGAAGGACAATTTAAGGTCTTCACTGGCTAAGGCACACACCAAAAGACCTTGCTTGTTACATTTTCAACACTCCCTCTTAGCGAGGAAGGTATTGTTGGAAGAACCTCATCCACCTTGATTTGTCTTCAATACCACCATAGTATATGCTCTTGTAGCTAATCTCTCTAAACTATAAGAGTTCTCAGCTTCTTGTTGTGCAATATGATTTAAAGACTTGTTCCTTCCAACAATGCTCCTATGATCTGATTCTATCACCTTAGTCATAAGTTCCATGTATCCCATGTATCTCTGTGGTTGCTTACTCTATTTGGATGCGGTATTGGGAGATCAAACTCTCTCTTGATCCCCCCTAAACAACTTGTTTCCCCACCTGGATCAACTCTCCCTATTCCATGAGTCTTTGACTGAGTGGTTGTCTCCACTCGCTCTAGTCTCTTCTCCTCATCATCTCGCTAGTTGGCCCACTTTCCAACTAGCAGAGACTCAAAATTTTATATTGGATGAGGATCCTTCTCGGGAGATCTAACATGCTCTTTCTTTTAGGATTCCCTCAGAGCTCTTCTCTCCTCAACCCTTAAGTCTCTACTTTTTGCACTTCCTGTCTTGTTTCTAAAGCATGTACCTATCTCAACCTATATCAGGTACAAATTATTCTTCCTCACACCTATATGATACTTACATCTAGAAGCTACATGCTTAAGGTAACCCTTACCTCTACTGAGGATAATATCATAAACCTTTTCCTCAAGGGTAGATACTAAAATATGGTTCTACTTTAGGCCTGGAACATAGAGGGAATCTCTGAGATAGATAAAGCTACCTGACTCCCTCTCAAAACTAAAAGTACTAACTCCCCTAGTTAAGTACTTTCCATCATATCATAGCTCAATTTGAAATTGCATGTACTTCTCCTTAAAGTGGTTGAAATACTCCTTGTTCTTGGACATGTGGAAGGATTCTCCTAAATAAATATACCATACAATATTGTATGTCAATGATAAATATTTCTCCAATTGAGAGAAAAACAAATCTACCTTAGTCGATGCATCTACATGATCCTTACTAGACTCCTCTTCTGATTAGGACACTTAGTGGCATAGTGTTCGAACTCATAGCAATGGAAATGTTTGATTACTCTTAGATCCTTCTTCTTCTTCTCACCCTTTTCACTGAACTCAACCTCTCCTTGGCTCCTCACGCCCTTGGATTTTCTACATTTTCTTGCTAGGGAAAAGTTCTAATTATCCTCTTTCAGATCTAATCTCCTATATATCATGCCTCTTTGAATCTCTTCTTCGACACAATCACTCCATAAAATTTCCCAACTAGGAATATTCTCTTTGACCCTCATTGCATCCTAAAAATTCTCCCAAGAATTATGAAATTCCAAAAGCGCAAGACTCACATGGTCATTGTCTAATACATTCACACCCACACCACCTAACTCATCCTGAACCTAAGTGAACTTTGAAGTATACATGATGATGGGATCTCCTTTGATCATTTGTATATTCCTTAGCTTCTCCATGAAATCCAAATTCCTAGCATCACTGGAACCTTGGTAAAAATATAAAATGGATTTAAACATCTCATATGTTGTGTTCTTCTCATGGATACAACAGATAATATGATATCTTATCCCTTCAAGAATGATCCTACTCAGCTTGGTGTCATTCTTATTATGCTGGATCAACTGTTGGGTATCCTGAGGTGGAGCTATTTCCTACTTCACATAATTGAGCACTCCATTATCTTCCAACACTACTGAGATCCACTCCTTCCATATGTAGAATTTCTAGGCTCCCTCCAAACTATGATCTGACCTTAGTCCTTGGAATGCCATATTGCTATCCAAAGAACTGCTTTTCTCTTCAAACTTTAGCAGAAGCCTTCTACTTGATCTGCGTTATTCATTAACTAGTCAATTTGGTGTTGGTCTTTATACTGATCTCTTCTTTGATACCATGTTAAATTTATATGAAACTTTGCAACTACCTTGATGAATAACTGAAAACTAAAAACTAGTTTACTTTCACCAAGATATACGGTTTCTTAACAATTCATAAGCAGCAGAAAAACACCAAAGATATTAAAAAACCATCCCACAAATTAACACACTTGTTTTCTAAGGAAACCCAACAAAGAAAACCTGCTTCTTTGTTGTGGTATTTTGTTGATTGTTCTTGAGAAATTGTATCTATTAAAAATAAATCTATATCTTGAGGTGTTTTGCTTCTCACAAATCTCAACTAATACAATTGATCTCAACTTGCCTGGATCACTGCTTGATCTTGACCCTCTAGCATGCAACTGTTCCTTTACTTCCTCCTTGAATTTTTCTACAAAACCTACTCTCTTGTGTGCACTAGAAGCCTCCTCACTTGTGATCTCCCATTTATTAGGACACAAGTTATGCGCTCTCCACAATCAAAGGCTCTCACAAACTTGTGAATCATCTTTTATCACAAACGTCGTGCACAAAACTTATAATTTCTTGTGCCTCTGTTCTCCTCTTTATAGGCCCAATTCGAGCATGCAAGGAGATCCAGTTTTAATTTAGAACTCAATTTGAGTTAACTAAGAGTGACACTCTTTCTCTCTCCAATCAACATTGGAGTTATTAACTAATCCTTCCTTCAATCATGACTAAAGACTAACTCACTCTAACGTAACTTGTAACTTCCACCTCGTTATGTAGTCAAATTGATGAAGGATCCATTTAACTGAAGCTCCAAATCTATGCATTCTAACTTGATGATTATTCCAATAAACTGGAAATAACTCATCCTAATTGAATTCTAATTCATGATATTTCACTCATACCGGGAGAAGGAAAATTCAAGGCATTCACTGCCTAAGGCACAAGCTAGAAGACCTTGGTCACTACATTTTAAATAAGGACCCAATAGGAGTATGAAGATGACTCAAACCCTCAGATGCCTCGTATGAGTCGATGGTCATATATGATGATGAGGAAAGAAGGTGCTCCTAGTGGGAATTGGTTCGATTCAACATAATTA
This sequence comes from Pinus taeda, assembly GCA_000404065.3. Lineage (NCBI taxonomy): Eukaryota > Viridiplantae > Streptophyta > Pinopsida > Pinales > Pinaceae > Pinus > Pinus taeda. The sequence goes on along the minus strand of APFE031256753.1, from coordinate 44,661 downwards.
AAATGGTTGAAGAGTATGATTTTGGGCATTGACAATTATGTCTATGAGGGTATCGACTTTAGGCAGGTGTCTGGATCTAGACTTTGTCTTGCCTCCTGGGATGCCCTTGGTAAGAAATTTTTGATATTTTGAATTTTTTTGATGTTTTTCTGTTTTTGAGTGTTTCATATTTTTTTTGGACAATTTCATGGGTACATGATGACTAATGTTTGATTTTTGTGATATGTATACGTGGGACCAACCCATCCCCTAAGCCAGTGACCACTCAATCGCAAAGGAATAATAACATGATTGGTTTTAGAAGTGCCTGAGGAGAAGGAGGAGGGAGGAGAGAACAATGCCTTGCAGGAGTTTACCCACAATGTGGAGGGTCTTACACTTGGATTTTAGCCAATGCCTATGGATAACATCCCTCCACACCTATAGAGGCACACCATGTGGGTTCTCTGACATCACCTTCGAGGCCTCCTACACTAGATTGAACATTCCGTGTTGTGTTACCACCAACACGAGCATGATTGAATTCCTATAATAGTATTCCTAGGATGAGTTTTGTATCTAGCATATGTACTCTGCTTTATAGCTTGGGCCTCAGATGCCTTATTTTGAACTATGTACTCATGTTTTGATGTAAAACTTTATTTTGAATTAATAAAATATGATGTCTTCTATGGTGTGTTTTGTAGATGATGTGTACTTATGAGTTCATTTTCATGTGCATGTATGAAATTCATAATGTGACAAATGCTTGTCCAACACATAGTTAACTAATGAATCAAAAAGTGCATTGTAGCCTCTAGGAATATGTGAATAAAAAATTAATCAAAATGTCTTTCCAAGAGACATACACTCAAATAATAATGAACTAATGTAGGATTCCTCACAAAGTAAATGAGGTTCAATTGAGGCACTAGAAGTTATGAGTCAAGTTTGACAATGTGGTGCATCCCAAGGGAAATAACACCACTTAATAACTCAATCATGTCACTATACTCTGCCGCATTCTTGGTGTGTAGAAATTTTGAATAATAAACACATATTCAATGGAGATTATCCTGATCATGTACTATTGCGGAATACATACACAATACATAAGCTCCTCTACGTTGATCATCAATATAGCAGCATCAATAACAATAAAAATCAAGAGCATTCACACATTAACACAGTATGTATCCCGGGAAAAGCATCTCGCTAAAAACCCCAACTATCTGTATATTAATGATTGAGTCATGTAACATTACACAGCATAATACTTCTCACAAGTATCT
>APFE031256753.1:22417-43370 GCA_000404065.3 Pinus taeda | reverse complement strand
GCTTGCATGCCTCCACTGCTCAATACCTGGTCAAGAATGGATGAGAATGGTTGAAACAAACTCATATTTACCTCAAAAGAATCACTCACACTGGGAATCACATGAGTAGAGGCTATAATCACTTGGTATTGGCCAATTCTCATTGGCATAACTTAATCCCATTGATTGTGAAAATCCTCATGCACAACTATAGTCACAACTTATAGCAATCTGACCTCTAACACCTGTCCCTGTTGAACTGAACATGCACTGACATGCAACTGAGTTAACTGATGAATTCTTTAGTTGCATTATGAGTTAATAATTAGTTTAACAACTCATCATTAGTCTATTTGCAGTTAGACTAATTACAACTAGTTTAACCAAGTCAAACTGAACACAACTCCATCAACTCCACAATCAACTCCACCAAACTCCACTGATTGAGTTCTAACTGAAGTCATGCATGCAACAACTCAACTGACCCACAAAGAAAACATATTTCCTTCTGACAGCTGCATGTGCCACATTTGTAGCTCAAACTAAAGTGCTCCAAGAGAATAAGATAAAGTTTATAGTCTAAATATTATTATAAGCTAATAATATTTGACTGATCTATAATTAGACTTGATAGTGTCACCGCTGTTGTCTAAAAATAGAAGTCCATCTATTTTTTCCTACTTGACCAATCATCCATAAACAACATCCTGCAACTCATAGACATGATCCATATGTCTAAAAATAGACAGTCTAAAAATAGACTTTGCGCCATAATTTGCATGTGACTTAGTGAAGGCGACTCTTTTCACTAAGCTCCATCATCTTGTTGCAATCTCAACATGGTGACCTGGAAAATATATATGCCGCTTGACCCCACAAGCTCATTGATGGGAAAAAAGAGGACCCAAGTGGTGGAAGATACATATCGAGTGCTATAGAGGGCATCTTCTAGAAAGCCTATGTAAAATGAAGACGGTCTTGACATTTGTCAATCAAGAACCATGCACACTAGTTATGCAATAAACTTGTCAACACACACAAACCAAAACAAGATAAAAAACCACACGCACTCTTATTTACACTATGTGAAAGACACCACACAAAAAATTATGCATAATATCTTTCTTAGGGTGACATTGTTCTTTGCTATGATAGTTGCATTTCATCATAAATACATTAAGTTCACCCCATATCATTATTGCATTATTCAGTTCTACACCATTATATATCAGCATATGCAATTACATAGAAAGAAACAACATCACCATCATCAAAGATGCAATGGAATATAAAAGGAACAGTAGAAGAAAGCATTCACACACATAGAGACACCAGGATTTGTTCGAGACCAAGGCAAAACCCACTATGGGGAAAACCATTGCAAATATTCTTCTTCTTAGATCGTCATCAAATGATGCAGCAAAAGAGGGTACAATGACCCATAACTTTGTCTATGCGGAAAAATAATTATGATATATATGAAATAGATCTAATCATGCTAGGAATCATAACCCTCACACTGATGGCTATAATGTACTATCAAAAACTGATGTCAACTATTGTACACTGCTGCCACTGTGTCGAATACTAATGAGTACTACTATCACTATCAATGAGCCCAATACATATTTTTGTAATGGAAACTAACAAATAAGATCTATAGATCTATAGATATTTATAAAAATAGAGAGAAACCCAGGTCTACCTGATCACTGAAGCCATTTGATGCCAAGATGTCAAAACCCTAGATCTGAATTGGGTCACCCTCATCAACACTGTTTTTGAGTGACTGAAACTTCTGGGTCGCTCTCACAGATAAAGTGTATGAGTGACTGTGACTCCAAATTCGCTCCTAGGGGGTCTCTATGCATGTGAATCTAACACTGAACTGCAAAGACCCAAAATCACTCCCTAGCCAAGCTGTGCCAGAGACCCTGATGTCCTCATCACTCCCAGGACTACTCTGTGCGAGCGACCAGGGACCACAACCTTCTGATATACCTCTGAACCTAGAGTCTCTCCAATAAGCCTTTGTGCTAGCGTACAAGGGTATATATTCACTCTCATAGGCTTGTGCACCAGTAATCAGGGACCAGAATTCCCTACTATGCCAATGACTGAGATCCAAAAGACCCTAACCAAGAGTGAAGCTATCACCTATAATTTCAAACCCTAGAGCAAACTCCTTTCATCGAACCTGTGAAAACCAAGAAAAAAGAGAAGATAAGATGTGTCCAAACAATCTTGAGGTCTCTTCTATTTATAGGATTTCCTGAGGGGTCACTTGGGGTTAAGACTGACCTAAGCAGTTACTCATGAGGTTAGGGCCGACCCATTCCATAATACATGTGTAAATAAAATAATTCATAACTCAACTTTCGCTTAACCAAATTGGGTGATATTTAGGTCGATTTTGGTCCTCTAGAAAAGAGAAATATAATGAAATCATTATCTCGGTCATTTGAGCTATCCAATGTGGTATTTTACTGCAGTTTCCAAAATTAACACTCCCTCTCAACTAGGGAGAATTCCACCTGCCAATATTTGTCCATTGAATAATATGCCATTCTGGAATCTTCGAGTGTCATCATGTATCATCAAAGATCATCTCTGCCATGTTGTCGTTGTGCCATGTCCATCTCAAGGGTCTCATGATCACAAATCATCATTGTACATCTCGATCTATCCTTTTCATATTTCTACTTATCTCTTGATTGTTCCTGCTCATATGCTAAACATTCTCAGATCTAGAAGAAGAAGAATTTGATACCGGAGGGGAGCTAAATCTACCACCCTCTATCCATCAGGATTCTATCTGGAATCTATGTCAGTGGGCTATTATCTCAAATGTTTTCATCAGAGAGCATATAATCAAGGAGAACATCTCAACCTCGAACCACATCGGGGAGCAATAGCTTCCACGCATACCGATCAATATGATAACTCATCACACAAGGGAGTAAACCCTTGACCCTGGAATTTCATTGGGGAGATATACCCTCAACCCGGAATCATATCGGGTCATCTCAATCCATCCTATTTCCTACTGATCTTCCCATCAATGACCCAGAATAGTCATGTGGTAGAACACCTACATCATAATCGCCTTGGGTTGTACACCCCCAAGCATACCTTCAACTTGTTGGCTAGACGAGGAGTAATATTCCCAATAAGCCCTTCTTGTGGGTATGATGCCAACTGGGGTATACTCTACTAAGAATAGATAGGGGAGTAAAACCCTGAACCCTATTGGTAATAAATATGGGAGTACCCTATTGTCCAAAGTTTCCTCAACCCTAGGAGCCCTCCATCTCGATTCCTCACCCTGGGAGCTCAAACAGGGTAGGAAGAGTTGGATCAGTGTCCTCGATCAGCATTGCCCCTCATCCGGAGGGGATGCTCTCTAATAATGAAGATTCCTTTGAGAGGATATCTTCCATCTACTTGTCTCAATAGCAGTTGTTTCTTGTTCATACAAAATAATAAATCAAATATCATGTCAGATCATATATAATCACATAAATCACAAAAGGATACCATAATCATCCTCCCTCTCAAGGAGGTGCCAACCATAAGCCTGAGCTTATTTCGAACAACTGCACTATCTCAATATATGAGACTATCTCAGCCCTAACTATAAATATGGGATGTACTGCCAATAAGATCATCACAATGTATCCATGATATCCATGTAATATCCAGATCATGCTCAAACAACTCTTGAAAGAGCTTTCGTATCTTGCCTCACAGCTAGCCATGCTAGCAACATCATGATCAACCTCGGTCATGTTATGGACCCCTCATCTAAGATATCATGGCAGATCACATACTAAAGTAACATCCAAATGTGCTTATCAACAATAATCTCAAATATCAATAATACATCTATGCAGATACATATCATAGGAGAAATATCACATGAAGATATTTCAAAGCATGCTCAGTGGCAATTCTATGTGAGTGAAGCAACTCACTCATGAATTCATTAAGGTTCTATGCACATCATACATATATAGATAAATTTTCAAAATGGAACATCAATGCTTCAACTGCCAGATGCCATATCAAGTTCAACAACATATTGAACTTCTAATCAGAGTATCCAAGGATTTTCATTTTCATTATTCAAAATATTTTCTAATAGCTTTGAAATATGGAATTTCTTTCCCAAATTTTAGAAATCGATTCATCATGCCATGATACATTATTTCGAGATTCGTAAGCCATCTCCCTCTAGTTATATCATCAAAGGCTCATCACCTGTCACAAGTAGATCATTAGGATATAAAATCATAATATACCTTGAAACTCATCATCCTTACTTCATTAGATAACTATTAAATCTAGACATATCTGGATTGCAATGCTCTAAGCATAATGCCTAGCTAAGCCAACATAATCATCCTTTCATAACTTAATGTTGTACTATCAACAACAAAGTCAACTCATGAGAGTTTAGAAGCCAGATCACAACCATTATCAAAGTCATCATTATCATATTATTAATACTTTCAACTAGGAGATAGGTGGAGCTCATATCAAATCATGCCAACAAGTCATGCATTATCAATCCGAAATTTATCAAGTTATTCTCATAAGCATAATATAAGTCATCCTATCACTAGATACAAATGCATACATCAAGGATGAGTCATTCAGGTTCCACTTTTCATGCCAAATCACAACTATCATTATTACAACCATTGTGCTAAAAATAAGGAGGCTAATCTCCAAATACCCACATAAGTCATCATGCCCTCATAGTATTGATATATAGGCAAATCAACAATTGCTAGATCAGATCACTAGTCATCAGGTCAAGTCCAAATTTCTATCCTAGAGAGGTCTATAGTCAAAGCACATCTCAATCATCAATTCAAATTTATTTTCAAGCATCATGACAAAACATTTATCATATATACCAGTAATGCCAAATTATGCCAACCTCTTGTAGCACAAACATAGTGACATATCTATATGTATGTCTCGGTCACTTGCAAACACAAGTTTAGTTTTCATGTTCATGTTATGGAAAACATTCAACCTTTTAATATTAACAAATCTTGTTATTATATGCAATACATTTGCAGTCCTGATATCTTCCAGGTGACCATTTCATTTTATGCACAATACTTCATTATATGATCAACAATTTAACTCAACTTCAGAAATCAGTTGATAATGGCAAAATATGTCAGGGACATCATGATTCAGAGTTCAAACAACTTCAAAAAGCTTTAGATGATGGTAAAAAATAGTCAACCTTTGGTTGCTCTCTTTAGGTTAGCATGGGAGCAAATTTAGTTTCCTGGACACTGTCTAGGCCTTAGCATGCATGCGACGAGGGATGAAATCTCCTAGATATATGACTATGACAATATCAAAACCTTAATTTTTGAATGAACTTTAGATATAAGACTCTACTGCAGATCAATATTGTCATATGCACATAAATCATATTTCCATATCATAGAATACAAGTAATAAGGGTAAGAATATTGAGAATCAATTCTCCCTTTGACTCGGGATCTGCATCATTCATCTTCATTCATGTAAGCAACCCGTCTCAACTTGGGTCATGCAACAACAAATCTATTGGATAATAAACATATGGCTATCAACACCATGACATCAATCTTTCATCAAAGGTTTAGACTCAAAGCAATAGATATATGTAGCATCATATCTCAAAGATTATGAACACAATATCATTTTCTATCAAGTCACTCCATCAAGTTACTGCATCTAGTTTAACCATATTCCATCAAGACAAGACCATAGACAGTAAGAGATCTAGAATATTAATATCACACTTATACCTCTCACATCAAGGTTTCCATGCACTTCATGACCAATGATATCAAATTAGGTCATTCAATAAGGCTTTCTCAAAACAACAAGTGAGTCAATCGATCTTTCCATATGCTTTCATCATGCTTTTCCATATGTTCACTGTGTCAGTTTCCGCAGCTAAAAACTGATTCCGCAGCTGATTGTTGATTTCACGGCTAACACTCTGTTATTCCACACTGACAGTCAGATGGTAGCCAAATAATAATAAGAACCAAATGAAGGTATGAAAAAGAAAATATTTTGAAGATATGAAGCACCTAAAAGCATCAACAGGAAGCAACCAATCAAGGGTCAGTGGACGGAAGTGGTAAAGTTCTAAGGTATGGCAAAGTTCATTTCAAATAGCATTTTAAAGCACATTCTATATAGTTATGAAATCACCGGCTCAATTATATGTAATGATTCACCTTGATAGTTTTCATAACCGCTCCATGGCCTTTACATAATTCCACCACAAAACTTGCATTAATTTTTAATGGCCACATGATCCGTCTCCGAATTTAACTCGTGTTTAATTGTATTTTGACACTCCACCTGTTAAATCGGGTAATTATGAGGACGCAATCGATTTGATCACGGCTCTTTCCTGCCGCACAAATCCCGCAACCATTTTGTGAGCATGCTAACGTCTATTCCGCAACCATCTAGTTCAAAGCTCTACTGAGCTCACTCTATTTCCATACTATCCCATTGAAGTTGCATTTTCCCTGTTCACATAAGCCTGCACTCCATGAACTCATTGTTGCTACCTATTCTCTGTTCTTCTGTTTACAGCTACTGGTTTTTCTCCACAGTCCTTCTCCATCTCCCGCTAACACAACCATATCACCTTTGTCAGTCCATTACTCACAGACATATTTTTAAGGTAGAGGAAGAAATGGGCCTACTAGTGCGAACATAGCTGGACGGGCCTAACTTCATGGAGGGTTACCCACAATTGAAAAATGTATTAAGGAAGGAACAATGGTTGCAGTTCATCCGGAAATTCAGAGGTCACAACAAAGAAGTTACAAAGACATTTGCAAGGTCTTTTGATGGCGTGGAAGTTGAGGTTGGAGATCTTAAATTCTCAGTCACGGAGGTATCTATCGCAGCAGCAACGAAACTCCCACAGGAAGGGGAAAGGTGGTTCAAAAACAAATTTTTTGATGAGAAGGCCTGGAGGATTATGTTGCGTAACCTAGGTATGGATATAACTATCTTTAAACGTGGAATCCCTATTTATGATCTAGAGGAAAAGTGGACTAGTTTATTACTGATAACCAGAAGTTTATTACATGTGAAGGATGGTTTGGGTCCATGTACATCTACCACACCTGGCTACTAATGAATTTTCTAGAAAATCAAACTATTAATTTGCCCTATTTTCTGTTGAATAGCCTGAAAAAGATGTCCACAACTGTACAAAAGAACTTGGATGACATAGAGCCCCACCTTTACCATCACGGCCTTGTCAAAATTTTGATTGAAAAACAGTTGAAGGAAAGAAAAGATACTTGGGAACAATTTTTGATTCAAAACTTCTTTCAGGACCCACCTAAAACTACTGAAAGTAGCTCAGTAAGGAAAAATAGGAGAAAAAAAAAATGTGAACATTCAGGACACTCCTACTAACATAGCTAAAGACACTAGTAAGGAAGATAAGTTGTCTGAAAGTAGGAAGGAAAGAACTCAGAATAGGAAGAAAGGGGGACAAAAGGGGAAAAGAAATATTGAAGCTGCCTATCAAACCCCAGAAATTTCCTCAGGGGAAGATCAAATACTCTCTAAAAGACTAATCTACCTTAGGGAACAATCAACTGCAGCAAAGAGGAAAGGGAAAAAAAAACAGAGTGTGGAGAAAGGGGACCCCAGCTCATAGAATCTAAGGAGGAGCTCCAGACTTAAAGGAAAACTGAGGAAAATACAAACTAAAGGGGCCCACTTCATTGACTTAGGAGAGGAAACAACAGAATAGCCTCTAGCAATCTCTCCTAGCCATAGGCCACCACATTCTCAACCAAATATTGAGACCAGTCCTCCAGATATTGAGATCAGTCCTTTTCAACCAGATTTTGGGGTTAGCCCAAGAAAGACTACACCTGAGAGAGATCCAAACCAGCGAGAAATGTATGATTTTATCGAGTCGTTAGAGAAGACTGCCACAGATCCAGGCACTTCATCTACCCAGCCTAATACAACACAGGAAGCTCTAATCCAATCACTAAAACAAGAAGTTTTTGAACTAGAGGTCTTGAATAGACACATCAAAAGAGAAAATGAAACATTGAAGGAACAAAGTGGGTTGGATAAAATTATTCACGACAACACCATGTTGCATCTTGGGCTGTGGTATAAGAAGAATAGGAAATTGAAGAAAAAGAGCAGGAGGTTGAGCAGAGCTCTTATCAACCTCAAATTCAGGTGCCTAATGAGAAAGCCTAGGATGACAGTGGTACAAAGAAAGAAGAGAAGAAGGCTAGATGTGTTAGCAAAGGTATCAGAACACAAGAATTGAAGGGAGGATGGTCAAAATTTTTGTTGCATGGGGAAATGCAACACCTTCACAGTGGGGGTATGTTGAGCCCTGAAACTACATCTCTCCTACACACTTTCCTAGACTTTTTCCCCTCACTAGTACCTCATAATCTATCAAAGATCATTACATGTTGATTCTAAAAGAGCATTTAAGTGGTTTTCTAACTATGTTTTTGTGTTTGCTATTTGACTTAGATTTTTCTCATTAGCTGCGGGATGCAGCCACTTTCTGCATTCCGCATCTGTTTTTGTTGATCTCTGGGTTACAGGTGTCATCAAGCAGAACGGGGCACGTGGGCAGTTCAGGAATGACCTGGACATGGATTAGGTCGTATTAGTTGAGCCAAATTCGTAGAGGAAGCCCTTGGTCAAACAGTGGTCAAACGAAGAGTTCTACGGCAAGCAAGTCTCTGTTTTCAAACACGTGATGGGTCCGAGACCGTTCCTAGATCCATGGGTTCATTTTGACAGCTGTAGACTACCTCCATGATGCAAATCCAGCAGCCACCTTTTGATAGATTGAATGATCTTGGCAACCATCATGCTAAGCTCACGGATGCTGTCTTTTTACGTGTCCTCTATTGAAGGTGTTTAATAAGAAAATAGTTATGTAATTTCCCTTATAAATAACGTGTTTGCAAACGCATAGAGCTAGTTAGCTTTTGATGTCATTTTGCTATTAGCCATTGTACTGTGCCGTGAACTGGTCCTGTTGTTGTAACGAGAGGATTCTTCCTCTGTTTTGAAATATAACAAAACTCTATTTTATATGACCGTGTGAATGTAATTCCATACTGATAGCATGTTGACCAAGGCAGTGCAGAGGGCCCCTGCTAGCTGAGGTTTTGTTTTCTTATTTCTGTAAAGTTTTTATGTGTTGTTTCCTTATTTCCATTGCACCTATTTCACAGTTTGTTCACCTGTGTATATTTCATAAGTTAGTTATGATGTTAACGTTTCATTCCTGTACATGATTTTTCAAGCTTTGTATATTTTTCCTAACACTAATCGGTGTGTGTTTCAGGATAGGCTAGGCCCGGGCATTTTCATACAATTGTTTACAATAACTAGTGACATGATATTAGCCTCTCTGCTGACTTTGTTTTTCTTAGCTTTTCAATTTCAGTTATGCTTTGATTTTAGTCTCATTCATTTTCTTTGTTAGTTAGTTTAGATATCAAATTCTTCATGTCATTGATGTTATCTCCAGAGCCATAGCTTAACCCCAAAAAGACTACTTGGCGAGCTATTGGACTATGAATGATGTGATTTGATTTTAGTTTTATTTTTTTGCAATTAGATATCAATTCCTCATATCATTGACGTTATCTCCAGAGCCATAGCTTAACCCTGAAAAGACTACTTGGCGATCTATCGGACTATGAACGATGTGATTTGATTTTAGTTTTATTTTTTTGCAATTAGATATCAATTCCTCATATCATTGTCGTTATCTCCAGAGCCATAGCTTAACCCCTAAAAGACTACTTGGCGAGCTATCGGACTATGAATGATGTGACTTGATTTTAGTTTTATTTTTCTACAATTAGATATCAATTCCTCATGTTATTGACGTTATCTCCAGAGCCATAGCTTAACCCCGAAAAGACTACTTGGCGAGCTATCGGACTATAAATGAAGTGAATTGATTTTACTTTTATTAGTTTGCAATTTTTGATTTGTTTGAGTGCAGTAGCTTAACTTATTTTTCTGTATTTAGATAAGCAGCAGAGATAGTGATTTCATGATCAGTAGTTCATTATTTGTTTGATATGAATAGCAGCAGATTTCCATTCTTGTTCAAGTACTAATTTCATTACTAGTATGTTTTAATACCTTCTGAAGTGTTAAGTTTTGGAAATCATTATAGAGGACATAATTGACTTAAAATCTATATCCATACTTTCCTTCTAGAGTATTCTTAAAACTCAGGGATAGGATTTCCATTCACATTAGGAGAAAAACGAAGATAAAACCCCCAAAACAAAATAAAAATGGAAAACAATAAAAAGTAAGAAAGAGGTTGTCTTGCACATATAGTGCGCCACACTTCATCATTTTACGACTCCCAGATTGATATTCAATGTAGCAATTTAGGACATACTAAATTGACTGAACCTTTTGGTGCCATTGCCAGGGAAGTGTAATTAGGTAGCCGATCTCTTACATAAAAAAAAGAAGGGAGAAATTGATAACTTCTTGAAGTATGCTCTCCTTGTGCACCTAGTGTGATCTGGAGGATCAGAGAAGAGAATTATTAGTTCAATAATTTCTTGATTATGCTCTCTTCTTGCACCTAGTGTGATCTGGAAGATCAAAAAGAGAATTATTAGCCCGACTTGAAAGAAAAATAAAAAAAAATAAAAAATGACATGCATAGAGCAAGAGATTCTAGGGGAAGGTTTATAGCTAGGGCCAAAAGTTCTATTTTCACAACTCCAGCTACTTCAAGGCATAGACAAGACACACCTCCATCTACTCCCAGCCTTAGGATTCCTGGAATTCAAGGAGGAGCAGCTGAATTAGAGGATTCTCCCACACTATCTACTAAATCTGATCTAGGAGAAGAACCTTTCTTCACTTCTACAGGGGAACATATTGTAATCAAAGAAGTAGAATCACCTGAAGAAGAGGGAAAGGGAGAAACTCTCTCTCGTCCACGATTAATAGAAGAACCAGAAGACTCTGAGGAAACTATCATGACAGAGGAAGTAGTAGATGGATTTGGAGGAGAGGTTAGAGGTAAAGGAAGAGGAAATAATGGAGGCAACAATGGTGGAGGTAGAGGTAATAATGGGGGAAATAGGGAAGGAGATAAATCATTTGGATTCCCTATAGAGTATGAGGAAACTCATACAAAAATGAAAAACATTTCACCATCTGTCTTCCCAAACTTTTATGGGTTGAGAAGTGAGGATCCTGAAACATTTCTATTTGAGTTTGAAGTCGTGTGCCAAACCTATGACTATATGGAAGACTCTAAAAAACTCAAATTGTTTCCTTCAACATTGAAGGGAGCCACTTTGAAATGGTTCATGGGATTAGTCACTCAATCTATTAGGACTTGGAATGATATAAAAAAAACATTTTTGGATAGATACCTGGACTATTGTATGCCTACCAATCATAAGGATGAGGTATTCAAAATGATGCAAAAAGAAGATGAAAACTTGGAGGATTTACTTGAAAGATTTCAGTACAACTTAAAGAGAGTGTTATCACAAAATCAACCCCTGATAGGCTGCTGATCAAGAAGACTTTGAGTAACTATTTCAAACCAAACTTTTAGCTGAGGCTTAGCCTCCTCAACCTGAGATGGCTCTCTCACTGGATTAAAGATTTTACTTTGAAGATTAGATGGCTAACTCTATGGAAAATTCGAACAACAATATATAAATGGTTGAAATATCAATCAACAAGCTTACATTGGGCTATGGAGTCAAAGTGTGTTTCAGTACAACAACAAGATCAATTTCACATGGAAGTCAGGGCATAGAGGGTTTTAACATAGAAGCAAAACAGAGATATTATGTAAGGAACACAGCCTACAAACACATGAAGGAAGTTAGAGCATCATCAAATGAATTCTAAGTAACATTTGTATATACCACTGCAAGTAAGTATATGAAAGAAGCCATGAGGAAAATCAAACATTGAAACCCTTTCTGAATCCTGAGTAGTGAAAGCAACTCTTTGTATTAACCTGAAAACATGGAGTCACATACAATAGCACAATGTGCTTCTTTCTTTGAAAATTGCCAACCCTTGAGTGCATTGCATCTCTTTCCATATATAGAGTTCATTACAAGCTTGGATTCCTTCCTCAATCATGAGGGGAATTAGAATTTTCCATCAACAACACCTATTCTAACCATAAAACAAACCTTTAAATGCATTTGACAGCTAACTAGTAGTCCTAGAGACCTAATACAACTAGGAGTGTAACTCCTTATTATGATTACAAAAACCTTATCTAAACATTTAAATGCATTCTTTGACATCTGAAACCTCATGAAGTTGAATTTGATGAAGCCTCCCATGAGGTCACCTGACTGCTGATGACAAACCCTAGAAATTAGGGAACATGTTTCCTTGTTTTTAGGTTTAGGATCCTTGAAAGTTGGCACGTGGGCCAGAGCCTTTATCTCCTCATCCATGACACATTTTTCGAAACTGAAGGAGGTTTTTGTATTCCATGATTTCTAGAACAAAAAAATATCTTGGTTTTTTAAAACACTTCTCCAGCTGTCTAGAATCTGTCCTTGAAAAACATGTGTCAAACAGGAAAAATCCATTCTCTGAAATTAGGGTCTCAATGAAAGCTTAGTATCTCCCAACTGAAAACACTTATGAATAAAGTGAGATAGGTTATTGTATCTGGAGAGTTGATGAAGAGAAACCTCCTTCATAATTCCAAAATACTTTTTCCTGTGACCAGAAACTGATCTTGAAAAAGACTACTAAAACTAGAAGACAAAGCTTGACTTTCAGCAGTTTCGTAGTGCAAGTTTAACCATAAATTCCTCCCACCGCAAAACGAATTTGAAGAAACTGAAAGAGGTTTTTGTATTTTGGTATGTTAGGAAGAAACACTTCTTTCATTTTTCAAAATTGAGTTCTCAGCTGCTCATGAACCCTTCTGGAAGTTTACTAGTAAAAGCAGAAAACAAAGATTTTGTGTTGGAACAGGCTGCTTCAGGGGTTTTGTAGCGCGCTACGAAAACTCCTAGTTCAGTGATTTCGTCGCTAGTTTCAAAATTTCTCCAAAATGATGCAAGATATGACTTCTAAACACCTAGTAAGGCTTCTAGAACATGGAATGAGGCTGTGAAACTTTATTTGGAAAAGAGGTATGACCTTAAAAGACTTCTAACGTTATGACCTCACCCTTATAGCATGAAATGACCTAGAGACCCTTTAACACCATGAATAGAAAGATGGTTTGTAAATGAGAATGACACTATTGAGACTCAAAACTTATAAGAATATGACTAGAAACAAGGAAACTTTCCAAAGCTTAGAGACAAAGATTTTAGGGTGATAACAGTGGCTCCACTAGGGATAGTGTGCCCTTATGGTATACTAAGAACTTGTAGCTCCAGTTCCGCTATCCATCCTCTAGAATAAAACTTTGAACCTCTGCCAATTTTCTTCTCAAGCCTTTAATGATTTCTGAACGAAGAATTCAAACTGCACCTACTGAAACAGATCCTTAGTCAACCTACCCTAAGCTTATTTGCACATTCCTACCTACCCTATCAGCTGCAATCTCCACTTGTAGCTCAAGGAACATGAAACTTCCAATGAAGCCAATCATCGATCTGATCTGCTTGAATCTCTTGACAGTGCTTGAAGCCAAAATAAACCAGATACTGAAATATCCAAGGCAGCATGAGGTGTAACTGTTCTTCAAGATGAACATATAACTGGAAGCCTGAACAGTAAATCTTTTCCATGTAGTCAGCTATAGGGTCAAAAAACACATGGTTAGTTTGATGATTCTCATAAAATTCTATATCTTCAAACAAATGATCCTCAGCCACACAAAATTTATTTTATATGATATCCAACTGCCTTTCTGAATGATGCCCACAAACAATGTAATTTTCTTCATTATAAAGATCATTCTTTGATGCAAGCCGCTGCAAGGAATTACAAAAATGAACAACCTTTTCCTCTGCCTGAGGGTCATAAAAAATTTCTTCCAGTATTTCTTCTTGGTGTTTGTAATCATTTTCATCTTCATTATGATCGAAGACTGAGAAGTCTGCTGCATCTCTACATCAAATCAGAGGATTGAACATGGTTTTCATAAGTAAACCCCTGCTGATTTTCATGTTGCATTTCATGGGATGTTATACTTTCTTCTTGGTGTTGAAATGTATTGTTATGAAGAGCTTCTAAAATTTCTTCATCCATAAATTCATCATCATCATAACAATCCTCCAAATACTGAATAAGACTCAAAGAATGTTACAACAATCTTTGACCAGCAATAAGGAAGGATGAGATTCTTTATACATCTTATAGAATTCATCATGAAAATTAGCAAGCGAATATATTGAACCATTTTCCAAACTTTTATACCAAGACCATGCTTTTCCTTATAAAGTAGTCATAAACATCCTCATGAGACAATCTTCAGGGAACTGACCTTAAGACTGCGTACATGCATATGAAACCTAACCAAATGAAGAGCAACATTGTCTTTCTTTTCATCTTTGAATATTGGAAGGTCATCTAACCAATCAACCTTGGGCATAGGATTTGGAAAACCAGGGATATGAGACCGATTCATAGGGGCATACCTGGCATTCATTCTTGCAATGGAACTCATTTTGAAACTTCATCAAGCTACTGATCTTCTAGTAGTGGAGTCACTTTCCAATTTTTTATTTGATGTGTGGAGTCACCAAGGTAGTTTTGCAGCCTCAAAAATATCTCTGAGCTCTTGCTACCTTTAGAAGTTCAGCTTCTTGATTTCGGGAATGAATAGACTTCAGGATCCCAGCAGACGCACCAAAATGTTATCACAAAATCAACCCCTGATAGGCTGCTGATCAGGAAGACTTTGAGTAACTATTTCAAACCAAACTTTTAGCTGAGGCTTAGCCTCCTCAACCTGAGAGGGCTCTCTCACTGGATTAAAGATTTTACTTTGATGATTAGATGGCTAACTCTATGGAAACTTTGAACAACAATATATAAATGGTTGAAATATCAATCAACAAGCTTCCATTGGGCTATGGAGTCAAAGTGTGTTTCAGTACAACAACAAGATCAATTTCACATGGAAGTCAGGGCATAGAGGATTTTAACATAGAAGCAAAACAAAGATATTATGTAAGGAACACAGCCTACAAACACATGAAGGAAGTTAGAGCATCATCAAATGAATTCTAAGTAACGTGTGTCTATACCACTGCAAGTAAGTATATGAAGGAAGCCATGAGGAAAATCAAACATTGAAACCCTTTCTGAATCCTGAGTAGTGAAAGCAACTCTTTGTATTAACCTGAAAACATGCAGTCACATACAATAACATAATGTGCTTCTTTCTTTGAAAATTGCCAACCCTTGAGTGCATTGCATCTCTTGCCATATATAGAGTTCATTACAAGCTTGGATTCCTTCCTCCATCATGAGGGAAATTCGAATTTTCCATCAGTGACACCTATTCTAACCATAAAACAAACCTTTAAATGCATTTGACAGCTAACTAGTAGTCCTAGAGACCTAATACAACTAGGAGTGTAACTCCTTATTATGATTACAAAAACCTTATCTAAACATTTAAATGCATTATTTGATAGCTGCAACCTCATGAAGTCGAATTTTATGAAGCCTCCCACGTGGTCACCTGACTGCTGATGACAAACCCTAGAAATTAGGGAACATGTTTCCCTGTTTTTAGGTTTAGGATCCTTGAAAGTTGGCACGTAGGACAGAGCCTTTATCTCCTCATCCATGACACATTTTTCAAAACTGAAGGAGGTTTTTGTATTCCATGATTCTAGAACAAAAAAATCTCTTGGTTTTTTAAAACACTTCTCCAGCTGTCTAGAATATATCCTTGAAAAACATGTGTCAAACAGGAAAAATCCATTCTTTGAAATTAGGGTCTCAATGAAAGCTTATTATCTCCCAACTGAAAACACTTTTGAATAAAGTGAGAAAGTTTATTGTAGATGGCGAGTTAGTGAAGAGAAACCTCCTTTAGAATTCCAAAATACTTTTTCCTGTGACCAGAAAATGATCTTGAGAAAGACTACTAAAACCAGAAGACAAAGATTGACTTTCAGTAGTTTCGTAGCGCAAGTTTTACCATAAATTCCTCCCACATCAGAACGAATTTGAAGAAACTGAAAGAGGTTTTTGTAGTTTGGTATGGTAGGAAGAAAATCCTCTTTTAACTTTCAAAATTGAGTTCTTAGTTGCTCAGGAACCCTTCTGGAATTTGACTAGTAAAAGCAGAAAACATAGATTTTTGTGTTGGAACATGCTGCTTCAGGGGTTTCGTAGCACGCTACGAAAACTCCTAGTTCAATGATTTCGTAGCTAGTTTTAAAATTTCTCCAAAATGATGTAAGCTATGACTTCTAAACACCTAGTAAGGCTTCTAGAACATGGAATGAGTCTGTGAAACTTTATTTGGAAAAGAGATATGACCTTAAAAGACTTCTAACCTTATGACCTAACCCTTAAAGAATGAAATGACCTAGAGACCATTTAACACCATGAATAGAAATAGGGTTTGTAAATGAGAATGACACTATTGAGACTCAAAATTTATAAGACTATGACTAGAAAAAAGGCAACTTTCCAAAGCTTAGAGACAAAGATTTTAGGGTGATAACAGAGAGAAAAAATGAGTAATTGAGATGAGGAAACCTTGAAAGCCCTTCTATTGAAATCCATTAGAGATGAATGGATAGATATTTTAAACATGATGGGGAAGGGAGAAATTTCTCAAGTTCCACTTTGTGACATAGTAGAACTAGGTGTTCATCTCTCAAGGGGAAAATCTAAAACGGGAAAAGGGCCTAGAGATCCTTCTCTTATTAGAGCAAACACATCTGCAACTAGATCGGTAAGTAAGGTGGAGATATGAAATATGCTTGATGAGTTCAAAACTGATACTTTAGGGAGCCTTAGTGAACAACTAGACACCCTTAAAATACAAAACAAGTAGAAAGAAGAAGCTGATGCCTTGGCCATCTTTTGTCCAAAATGTAGGAAGAAACATGCTCTAAGGGAATGCCCCTTGGATGAAAAATTTGTAGAAACATGTATGATTTGCTCAGAAAGTCATGAGACCAAGGATTGTCCTTCAATTCCTGGGCTCAAGGCTGTCTTTCAAGAAGATAAAAATTCAGTAGAATCCCTTTGTTTTGTTTCAAGAAGACCTTGGCAGGGGTAACAAAATCAAGGATTTAACAATCCTATGAGCTTTCAGCTCTCGCCAAATTGGAATTCTTGGCAACAACCTTGGCCCCAACCTCAAAATTCATATAAATCATGGGCACAAGGGATGAAAAAATCCTTATGGGAAGATTTTCTCAATTTTATCAATATCCTCCATCTTTTCAAAATCAACAAAATCCACAACTTCCAAATCAAAACCCATAACTTTCATTGCCATTTCCACAACAACAACCTTATCAACAAAATCCAAATCCTCAACACTTGCTTCCATTTCAACAAAATACAAATCAATTGCCAGCTCAGCCATTGCCAAATCCTAACAATAAAAATCCTCAGAATGCTTACATGGTAGAAGGACAACAATTTCCTACCTATATGATTGTTCCTCTTAATGATGTTCAGCTCAGATCTGGTAGAGTTTTAGAAAAACCTTCTACAGATGTTCCAGAGCAAGATACCTCTGAGGAGGATTCTCTTAAAGTCAATAAAGGTTCTAAGGAAGCATCTCTTCAAAACCCAATCATTCAAAAAGAAAAAGAAAAAGAGTCAACCCCCACAACTCATATAGTTGAGCAACCTGCATCTTCATCCACGCCTCCTTTCCCTGAAAGATTACAAATTGACAAAGGGGTGGAAAAACAAATCTTGTTGCCTGACTATGATTTTCTAGATGAATTAAAGAATGTCTGTATCAAGATTCCCTTGCTACAAGCCATTAGAGAGATTCCTATTCTAGCAAAAGCAATAAAGGAGTTGAGTCTCAAAAACCAGGAAGGAAACCAAGAGATACAAGAAGAATCCACCTGGTAGGAAAAATTGCAGATATCATGATGGGAAAAATTACCATACAGAAATATGTGGATCCAGGTAGTCCAATTGTCAAGACCCATATAAATGGGATAGAAATTCCAAATACTTTGATTGACTTAGGGGATACTATAAACATTATGAGTAGATAGACTACGGAACAGCTTAAACTTCCTAATCTTCTTTTTACACCCACCTTACTGCAACTTGCAGATAGATCAATAATCAAACCAGATGGTGTATTAGAAGATATTTTAGTTTCCTTAGATTCTTGGGAATATCCAGTAGATTTCATGATTTTGTCTCCCAAGAGTAATTTAGGAGGTCACCCACTCATCTTAGGAAGACCTTGGCTAGCCACAACTGATGCTTTCATTAGTTGTAGATCTGGGGATATGTACATTTCTGATGGTAGTTCGACAAAGAAATTCAATTTGTATCCTCCAGCAAAAGCAATTACAGAAGTAGGAGACAATGAATGGGTCAATGATGAAGACATTATACAACCTGTC
This sequence comes from Pinus taeda, assembly GCA_000404065.3. Classification (NCBI taxonomy): domain Eukaryota; kingdom Viridiplantae; phylum Streptophyta; class Pinopsida; order Pinales; family Pinaceae; genus Pinus; species Pinus taeda. The sequence continues at coordinate 24,777 of APFE031256753.1, read as the reverse complement.
TTTACTATTTTTGAAATTAGTGAAGATAGTCAAATTCTGAACACATTAGAAAATTTTGAAACATCTTCAGAATATGACAACACACAATTTCGGTTAGATTATGATATTGAATATTTATCATCAAGAAAAATGTCTCTTTACTCTATGGAAGAGTTCGGTAGTTCTACCATTGAGATTTTTCCAAGCAAAACATTGAATATCAACAAAAATTTGGAAAAGTCACAACATGAAGAACTAACCAAAATCTTGCAAAAACATTCTACTGCATTTGCATGGGAGTATACTGATATGAAAGGTATTGATCCTAAGACTTGCATCCATCATATCTATATTGAGGAAAACAGTAGACCAATCAGACAACCTCAGAGAAGGATGAATCCAAATATTAGGGAGATAGTGAAAGAAGAGCTCAAAAAACTACTCAATGTAAACTTCATTTATCCAATTTCAGATAGCCGATGGGTTTCTCCTTTGGTTATAGTACCTAAAAAGAATGGTAAATGGAGGGTATGCATTGATTACAGGGAATTTAATAAAGCAACTTTGAAGGATCACTTTCCTTTGCCCTTTATCGATCAGGTATTAGATAGATTAGTAGGCAAAAAGTACTTTTCATTTTTGGATGTTTTTAGTGGTTATAATCAAATTCAGGTAGCGCCTGAAGATCAGGATAAGACCACATTCACCTGTCCATGGGGAACTTTTTCTTATCGAGTGCTTCCTTTTGGATTATGTAACGCACCTGCAACATTCCAAAGAGCAGTACTAGGAATCTTTTATGATCTAATCCATGATTGTGTAGAGGTATATATGGATGATTTTATAGTTTATGGTTATTCGTTTGAGGAGGCATTAGAAAATTTGGAAAAAGTCCTTACAAGATGTAAATAAACAAACATTTCGTTAAGCCATGAAAAATGCTTTATGGTGTTTACTGAAGGTATTGTTTTGGGACATCATATTTCAGGGGATGGGATTAAAGTTGATAAATCAAAAGTTGAAGTCATCTCCAAGTTACCTATTCCAAATTGTCAAAAGGATGTTAGAAGTTTTCTGAGATTTACTAGATAGTATAGAAGATTTATAGAGAAATTCACTAAAATAGCATCTCCACTCTTCAAACTACTTACAAAAGACTGTGAATTCAAATGGGGTCTTGATTGCCAATTAGCATTTGAAACTTTGAAAACAAGAATATTTGAAGCGCCTATCTTAAGAGGACCAAATTGGAAACTTCCTTTCCATATCTCTACAAATGCTTCAGATACAACTCTAGGCGCTATGTTGGGACAAAAAGATTTGGTTCCTTATGCCATTTACTATACCAGTAAAAAGTTAACTCCCACTGAGTTGAACTATATTGTGACTGAAAAAGAGTTCTTAGATGTTGTTCATTCAATCAATAAGTTTAGACATTATATAACAGGCTATGAAACTTTTATTCATACTGATCATTCTGCAATTAGATATTTAATGAAAAAACCTATTACTAATGGCAGATTTACAAGATGGCTCTTACTTTTACAGGAATTCAATATTACTGTGTTGGATAGACCAGGGAAACAAAACACAGTAGCTGATTCCTTGTCTAGGATTCAGAATACTAAAGAAGATTCTCCTGTAGAGGACAAGTTTCCTGATGAATATTTATTTGCAGTAAATACTAAGACCCCTTGGTATGCAAATATTGCTAACTATTTGGTTACATGGAAACTACCTCCACATCTATTTCCTAGTGAAAGAAGAAAGATTATTCAGGAGAGTTCAAAATATTCATGGATTTCTAACGAATTGTTTAAAATAGGGCTAGATCTTGTGATCAAAAGATTTGTTAGGGAAGATGAAATGCCTAACATCCTCAAAGCATGTCATGATGAACCATGTGGCAGACACTTTGCTGACAAAAGGACAACCTATAAAATCCTCTCTTTAGGATATTATTGGTCGTCCCTATTCAAAGATGCAAAACAATATGTCAAAAGGTGTGACACCTACCAAAGAGTGGGGAAACCTACCCTCTCAAATGAAATGCCATTGCAGCCACAGGTACTCATCGAACCCTTTGAAAAATGGGCTTTAGAGTTCATTGGACCTATTAGCCCACCATCTAAACAAAAGAAGTATATATTGGTATGTACTCGTTATGTCACTAAATGGGTAGAAGCAAAAGCATTATTTTCCGCCATTGAGCATTAGTTGTTAGTTTTCTTTAAGAGGATATTTTTACTCACTTTGGTGTTCCAAGAGAAATTGTGACAGATCAGGGAAGTCAATTCACATCCAACTTGGTGGAGAAGCTGATGGAAGAATACAAAATCAAGCACAGAAAATCTACTCCTTACCATCCGCAAGCAAATGGT
>APFE031256753.1:10505-22407 GCA_000404065.3 Pinus taeda | reverse complement strand
AGGTATTTTTTTAGGACATCATATTTCAGGGGATGGGATTAAAGTTGATAGATCAAAAGTTGAAGTCATCTCCAAGTTACCTATTCCAAATTGTCAAAAAGATGTTAGAAGTTTTCTGGGATTTACTAGATATTATAGAAGATTTATAGAAAAATTCACCAAAATAGCATCTCCACTCTTCAAACTGCTTACAAAAGACTGTGAATTCAAATGGGATCCTGATTGCCAATTAGCATTTGAAACTTTGAAAACAAGAATATCTGAAGCACCTATCTTGAGAGGACCAAATTGGAAACTCCCTTTCCATATTTCTATAGATGCTTCAGATACAGCTCTAGGGGCTGTGTTGGGACAAAAAGATTTATTTCCTTATGCCATTTACTATACCAGTAAAAATTTAACTCCCACTAAGTTGAACTATACTGTGATTGAAAAAGAGTTCTTAGCTATTGTTCATGCAATCAATAAGTTTAGACATTATATAACAGGCTATGAAACTTTTATTCATACTAATCATTCTACAATTATATATCTAATGAAAAAACCCATTACTAATGGAAGAGTTACAAGGTGGTTCCTACTTTTACAAGAATTCAATATTACTGTGTTAGATAGACCAGGGAAACAAAATACAGTCACTGATTTCTTGTCTAGGATTCAGAATACTAAAGAAGATTCTCCTGTAGAGGACAAGTTTCCCGATGAATATTTGTTTGCAGTAACTACTAAGACCCCTTGGTATGCAGATATAGCTAACTATTTCGTTACAGGGAAACTACCTCCACATTTATTTCCTGGTGAAAGAAGAAAGATTATTCAGGAGAGTTCAAAATATTCATGGATTTCTAACGAATTGTTTAAAACAGGGCCGGATTTTGTAATCAGAAGATGTGTTAGGGAATATGAAATGCCTGATATTCTCAAAGAATGTCATGATGAACCATGCCGCGGACACTTTGATGACAAAAGGACAACCTATAAAATCCTCTCTTTAGGATATTATTGGCCATCTCTCTTCAAAGATGCAAAACAATATGTCAAAAGGTCTGACAGCTGCCAAAGAGTAGGGAAACCTACCCTCTCAAATGAAATGCCATTGCAACCATAGGCACTCATCAAACCCTTTGAAAAATGGGCTTTAGACTTCATTGGACCTATTAACCCACCATCTAAACAAAGAAAGTATATATTGGCATGTACTAATTATGTCACTAAATGGGTAGAAGCCAAAGCATTATTTTCTGCTACTGAGCATTCAATTGTTTGTTTTCTTTATGAGGATATTTTTACTCGCTTTGGTGTTCCAAGAGAAATTGTGATAGATCAGGGAGGTCAATTCACATCCAAATTGGTGAAGTTGATGGAAGAATACAAGATCAAGCACATAAAATCTACTCCTTACCATCTACAAGCAAATGGTCAAGTGGAATCTACAAACAAAGTTATTGAAGGCATCATTACCAAGATTTTTCAACTGCACAGAAGAGATTGGGTAGAAAGGCTTCCCGAAGCCTGATGGGCCTACAGAACTACATGGAGGAATACAACATGACATTCTCCCTATGAGCTTGTTTATGGGAAATAAGTCCTGCTCCCCATTGAGTTCCAAGTTAAAACTTTCAAGATGGCAGTTCAGTTGGGAATGGATCTATCAGAACCCTAAAAGCATAGAATGGAGCAATTGAATGAACTAGATGAGATCAGACAAGAAGAAATCCTAAGAACTGATTTAGTTGAATATCAAAGAGATAAGTGGCATGACAAATACATCAAGGAGAAAAAGTTTCAAGAAGGAGATTGGGCATTGCTATTTGATTCCAAGTTCAAAGATTTCAAAGGTAAATTTCAGACTCATTGGCTTGGGCCATATGAGATTGACAAAGTCTTTAGCAATGGAGCAGTAAGAATCAAAACCTTTGATGAATATCAAACTCCTCTTATTGTGAATGGTCACATATTAAAGATCTATCATAAGCCACTCTCAAAGGAGGAATTTGTTAAAATCTTTCAGGATAATTCTACAATAAGGCTGGTGAAGAAGAATCCTTCTTCTCCACCAGCCTAGTCCTTGTCCTTTTCCGTTTAAAAAAAAAAAAAAAAAATACATAAATAAATTGTATAAGCCTGAAAACCAATCACTGATTGGTAGTCTTATACAGAAAATATAGGGTGAAAATCAGAAACTTCTGACGCCCTATATTTTCCAAAAAAAAAATCTCTCTCATTTCATAGTTTCATGTCACTTCACTTCATCTCACTCCACTTCACTTCATTTCACTTCACTTCACTTCATTTCATTTCATTTTATTATAATATTCTACTAATAAAATTCCTTTCATGACAATTTTTCATTCACTCAATCATCATTCATCCATCTCCATTCAGTCATATGTTCACTGTGTCAGTTTTCGCAGTTAAATACTGTTTCCACAGCTGATTGTTGATTTCACGGCTAACACTATTATTCCACACTGACAGTCAGATGTTAGCCAAATAATAATAAGAACCAAATGCAGGTATGACAAAGAAAATATTTTGAAGATATGAAGCACCTAAAAGCATCAACAGGAAGCAACCAATCAAGGGTCAGTGGACGGAAGTGGTAAAGTTCTAAGGTATGAGCAAAGTTCATTTCAAATAGCATTTTAAAGCACATTCTATATAGTTATGAAACCACCGGCTCCATTATATTTAATGATTCACCTTGATAGCTTTCATAACTGCTCCATGGCCTTTACATAATTCCACCACGAACCTTGCATTAATTTTTAACGGCCTCATGATCCGTCTCTGAATTTAACTCGTGTTTAATTGTATTTTGACACTCCACCTATTAAACCGGGTAATTATGAGGACGTAATCGATTTGATCATGGCTCTTTCCTGCCACACAAATCTTGCAGCCATTTTGTGAGCATGCTAACGTCTATTCCGCAGCCATCTAGTTCAAAGCTCTACCAGGCTCACTCTATTTCTATACTATCCCATTGAAGTTGCATTTTCCCTGTTCACATACGCCTACGCTCCGTGAACTCATTCTCGCTACCTATTCTCTATTCTTTCGTTTACAACTTCTGGTTTTTCTCCACATTCCTTCTCCATCTCCCACTAACACAACTGTTTCACCTCTGTCAGTCCATTACTCACAGTCCATCACTCACAGACGTATTTTTAAGGCAGAGGAAGAAATGGGCCTACTGGTGCAAACAGAGCCGGACGAGCCTAACTTCATGGAGGGTTACCCACAATTGAAAAATGTATTAAGGAAGGCACGGTGGCTGCAGTTCATCCGGAAATTTAGGGGTCACAACAAAGAAGTTACAAAGACATTTGCAAGGTATTTTGATGGCGTGGAAGTTGAGGTTGGAGATCTTAAATTCTTAGTGACGAAGGCATCTATCGCGGCATCAACGGAACTCCCTCAGGAAGGGGAATGGTGGTTCAAAAACAAAAATTTTGATGAGAAGGCCTGGAGGATTATGTTGTGTAACCTAGGTATGGATATAACTGTCTTCAAACGTGGAATCCCTATTTCTGCTCTAGAGGAAAAGTGGACTAGTTTATTATTGATAATCCAGACGTTTATTATATGTGAAGGACGGTTTGGGTCCATGTACATGTACCACACCCGGCTACTAATGAATTTTCTAGAAAATCAAACTATCAATTTTCTCTATTTTATGTTGAATAGCCTGAAAAAGATGTCCACAACTGTACAAAAGAACTTGGATGACATAGAGCCCCACCTTTATCATCATGGCCTTGTCAAAATTTTGATTGAAAAACAGTTGAAGGAAAGAAAAGATACTTGGGAACATTTTTTGATTCGAAACTTCTTTTAGGACCCGCCTGAAACTATTGAAAGTAGCTCAGCAAGGAAAAATAGGAGAAAGAAAACAAATGTGAACATTCAGGACACTCCTACTAACATAGCTAAAGACACTAGTAAGGAAGAGAAGCTATCTGAAAGTAGGAAGGAAAGAACTGAGAGTAGGAAGAAAGGGGGACAAAAGGGGAAAAGAAATATTGAAGCTGCCTATCAAACCCCAGACAGTCCTCAGGGGAAGATCAAATACTCTCTGAAAGACTAATCTACCTTAGGGAACAATCAACTGCAGCAAAGAGGAAAGGGAAAGAAAAACAAAGTGTGGAGAAAGGGGACCCCAGCTCACAGAATCTAAGGAGGAGCTCCAAACTTAAAGGAAAACTGAGGAAAGTACAAACTAAAGGGGCCCATTTCATTGACTCAGGAGAGGAAACAACAGAACAATCTCTAGCAATATCTCCTGGCCATAGGCCACCACATTCTCAACCAAATATTAAAACCAATCCTCTAGATATTGAGATCAGTCCTTTTCAACCGGATTTTGGGGTCAGCCCAAGAAAGACTACACCTGAGATAGATCCAAACCAACAAGAAATGTATGATTCTGTCAAGTTGTTGGAGAAGACTGCCACATATCTAGGCACTTCATCTACCCAGCCTAATACAGCACATGAAGCTCTAATCCAATCACTAAAATATGAAGTTTTTGAACTGGAGGTCGTGAATAGACACATCAAAAGAGAAAATGAAACATTGAAGGAACAAAGTAGGTTGGATAAAATTATTCATGACAACACCATGTTGCACCTTGGGCTGTGGCAGAAGAAGAATAGGAAATTGAAGAAAAAGACCAGGAGGTTGAGCAGAGCTCTTATCAACCTCAAATTCAGGTGCCTAATGAGAAAGCCTAGGATGATAGTGCTACCAAGAAAGAAGAGAAGAAGGCTGGATGTGTTAGAGAGGTCTCAGAACACATGAACTGAAGGGAGGATGGTCAAAGTTTTGGTTGCATGGGGACATGCAACACTTTCACAGTGGGGGTATGTTGAGCCCTAAAACTACATCTCTCCTACATACTTTCCTAGACTTTTTCCCCTCACTAGTACCTCATAAGCTATCAAATATCATTACATGTTTATTCTAAAAGAGCATTTAAGTGGTTTTCTAACTATGTTTTTGTGTTTGCTATTTGACTTAGATTTTGCTCATTAGCTGTGGAATGCAGCCACTTTTCACAGCTGATTCGGATTTCTGCAGCTGTTTTTGTTGATCTTTAGGTTACAGGTGTCATCAAGCAGAATGAGGCACGTGGGCAGTTCAGGAATGACCTGGACATGGATAAGGTCATATTGGTTGAGCCAAATTCGCAGAGGAAGCCCTTGGTCAAATGGTGGTCAAATGAAGAGTTCTACAACAAACAAGTCTTTGTTTTCAAACACGTGAAGGGTCCGAGATTGTTCCTAGATCCATGGGTTCATTTTGAAAGTTGTAGAATGCCTCCACGACGCAAATCCAGCAGCCACCTTTTGATAGATTGAATGATCTTGGCAACCATCATGCTAAGCTCACAGATGCTGTTTTTTTATGTGTCCTCTGTTGAAGGTGTTTCATAAGAAAACAATTATGTAATTTCCCTTATAAATAACGCGTTTGCAAACGCATAGAGCTAGTTAGTTTTTGATGTTGTTTTGTTGTTAGTCATTGTACTGTGCCGTGAACTGGTCCTGCTGTTGTAACGAGAGGATTCTTCCTCTGTTTTGCAATATAACAAGACTATGTTTTATATGATTGTGTGAACGTAATTCCAGACTGATAGTGTGTTGACCAAGGTTGTGCAGAGGGCCCCTGCTGGCTAAGGTTTTGTTTCCTTATTTCTGTAAAGTTTTTATGTTTTGTTTCCTTATTTCCATTGCATATATTTCATAGTTTGTTCACCTGCATATATTTCATAAGTTAGTTATGATGTTAACGTTTCATTCCTGTACATGATTTTTCAAGCTTTGTATATTTTTGCTAACACTGATCGGTGTGTGTTTTAAGATAGGCTAGGCCTGGGCATTTTCATACAATTTTTTACAATAACTAGTGACATGAGATTAGCCTCTTTGCTGACTTTGTTTTTCTTAGCTTTTCAATTTTAGTTATGCTTTGATTGCAATCTTATTCATTTGCTTTGTTAGTTAGTTTAGATATCAAATTCTTCATGTCATTGACGTTATCTCCAGAGCCATAGCTTAACCCCGAAAAGACTACTTGGCGAGCTATTGGACTATGAATGATGTGATTTGATTTTAGTTTTATTTTTCTGCAATTAGATATCAATTCCTCATATCATTGACGTTATCTCAAGAGCCATAGCTTAACCCCTAAAAGACTACTTGGCGAGCTATCGGACTATGACTGATGTGATTTGATTTTAGTTTTATTTTTTTGCAATTAGATATCAATTCCTCATGTTATTGACGTTATCTCTAGAGCCATAGCTTAACCCCGAAAAGACTACTTGGCGAGCTATCAGACTATAAATGAAGTGAATTGATTTTAATTTTATTAGTTTGAAGTTTTTGATTTGTTTGAGTGCAGTAGCTTAACTTATTTTTTTGTATTTAGATAAGCAGCAGAGATAGTGATTTCATGATCAGTAGTTCATTATTTGTTTGATTTGAATAGCAGCACATTTCCATTCTTGTTCAAGTACTAATTTCATTACTAGTATGTTTTAAGACCTTCTGAAGTGTTAAGTTCTTGGAATCATTATAGAGGCATAATTTCCTTAAAATCTATATCCATACTTGCCTTCTAGAGTATTCTTAAAACTCAGGGATAGGATTTCCATTCACATAAGGAGATAAACGAAGATAAAACCCCCAAAACAAAATAAAAATGGAAAACAATAAAAAGTAAGAAAGAGGTTGTCTTGCACATATAGTGCACCACACTTCATCAGTTTACGACTCTCAGATTGATAATTAATGTAGAAATTTAGGACATACTAAATTGACTAAAAAATTGTCCCATCTAGGGCTTCGTTCAATATCCCACAAGTACTTGAGCATCTTCTCATTGGCCACACTATACCTCATATAGTTTCCATAAAACAAGATTTTCTCTCCAACCCTAACATCATAGAATCCATCAACCCTAATCATCAAGATGCCTAGAGTTTTATTCAAACCCTAGAATTCTTTTAGGTCTCCACCATCCTCTTCTTGCTTCCATCAATGGTGTCATCATCGAGGTGATCTCCATGGATTTTCTTCAGCCCAAATCTAATACCATGTTAATTTTTCTTAGGGCGACATTTCTCTTTGCTATGATAGTTGCATTTCATCATAAATACATTAAGTTCACCCCATATCATTATTACATTATTCAAATGTACACCATTATTTATCAACATATGCAATTACATAGAAAGAAACAACATCACCATCATCATCAATGCAGCAGAATATAAAAGGAACAATAGAAGAAAGCATGCACACACATAGAGACACCAGGATTGGTTTGAGACCAGGGAAAAACCCACTATGGGGAAAACCCTTGCAAATCTTCTTCTTCCTAGATAATCATCAAATGATGCAGCAAAAGAGAGTACAATGATCATAAATTTGTCTATGTAGAAAAACAATAATGATATCTATGAAACAAATCTAATCATGCTAGGAATCAGAACCATCATACTAATGGTTGTAATGTACTATCACAAACCGATGTCAATTGTTGTATACTGTTGTCACTGTGCCGAATACTGTTGAGTACTGTTGTCACTGTCAATGAGCCCAATACATATGTTTGAAGCGGAAACTAAAAAACTAGATCTACAAATATACCAATATGTATAACAGTAGAGAGAAACCCAAATCTACCTGATCATTGAAGCCATCTAATGCCAAGATGTCAAAACCCTAGATCTGAACTGGGTCGCCCTCATCAACATTTTTTGTGAGCGACTGAAACTACTAGTTCGCTCTCACGAATACAATATGTGAGTGACTGTGACTGTAGAGTCTCTCCCAAGAGGTCTCTATGCATGTTACTCTGACACTAAACTACAAAGACCCAAATTCACTCCCTAGCCTAGTTGTGTGAGTGTCCCTGATGTCTTGGACTCTCCTAGGACTAATATGTTTGAACAACTGGGGATCAGAACCTTCCGATCTACCTTTGGACCTAGAGTCGCTCCCATAAGCCTCTGTGCCAGCATCCAAGGGTCTATAGTCACTCTCATATGCTTGTGTGCCAGTGATCATGGAAAATAATTCCCTATTCTGTGTCAACGACCTAGATCGAGAAGACCCTAACCTAGAGAGAACCTTTCACGTATAATTTCGGACCCTAGAGTGAACTCCTTCCGCCGAACTCGTGCGAACCAAGAAAAAAGAGAAGAGAAGATGTGTCCAAATGATATTGAGGTATCTTATATTTATATGATTTCTTGAGGGGTCACTTGGGGTTAAGACTGACCCAAACAGTTACTCATGAGGTTAGGGTCGACCCATTCCATAATACATGCGTGAATAAAATAATTCATAACTCAACTTTCGCTTAACCAAATTAGGTGATATTTAGGTCAATTTTGGTCCTCTCGAAAAGAGAATCTAATGAAATCATTATAGCAGTAATTTCAGTTGTCCAAGGTGGAATTTTACCGCCGTTTCCAAAATTAACACTATGCATGCTAACTTGATGATTATTCCAATAGAAAGATGCTATGAAATTAGCTCACAAAAAGATAGAAAAGAGAGATAAATGCCTTAGAATTCAGCCTCTTCGAGGGGGCAACCTCCTTTACATTACATAAATGAACAATTCTTCAATGATACAAATGAAAAGACATTCTTTCTATATATAGGAGTCTAAGGGGTCATAATATAATTAGAGCCAACATAACAATAATAATGTGAGGGCACAATAATAACAATAGTGGGCTTCTATGGGGCAGAATAGTAACAATATGGGCACTACAAAGATACATCAATATAATAAGGGGGTTGTACTAATAACAATAAGGGGTTACACTAGTAGTATAGGGACCTAACATGCCCCTCTCCTTCAAAAAGTGTTGTCCTCAACGCTTGAGTAGTTCTTGATGCTTCTGTATAAAATTCTTGTCCTCCCATGTGGAATCTTTAGCGGGTAAGTTCTTCCACTTAATGAGATACTTTGAAATTTATCGATTTCGTAGTTGTCAGGTTCTTGTTTCTGTGACTGCTCTAGGTTCCAATATGATTGATTTGAATTGGATTCATAAAGAATAATTGAATAGAGCCATGACTGTACTAGGTCGGGACAGACTTCAAAGAATTTACAACAACGATCAAAAACACCTCTAAACTAGTGGCAATGGCAGCCAATGGTGAAACGACGAGGACCTTGGTCAAAGCGTGCTGACTGAGGCCCATGGAGACTACACGAGAGGTGAATTTAGCCCCTGGGAGACCTGGATCGGGAAACATAGGAGGTTTTTGATGCGCGATTTGGGCGAAAAACGCCAAATTGGAGAAGCCCCAAGCACTCAATCGCATGAGAGCCAGGAAAACGGTGGGATAAAGGCTAAAGCACTAAAGGTGGAGCCCGCTCCAAAAACTAGTGGTATTGATCAGGGGCGTCCATAGGTGGTAAGCTGTTTCAAAGGAAAAGGAGCGATTCCACTCAGCGGTGGACGTGTGGCAAGTAGAGGAGAGAGAAAACCACCGCTCATCGCGCGTTAACGGTCGAGCTAGTAAACCGCGTGGGATGAGTGAACGACGTCAGATCTAGAGGCCCCAGATCTAACGGTTGAGATCACGCTCGATGGGAAAGCGAAATCAATGGGGGATTAAGCCACAATTTGTAAATATTTGACGCCTGATTTGACTGCCAAGGTGGCAGAAGACTCATTCCACGACGTAATGGAAAAACCGTACTAACGAAGCGAATTGGCGCAGCTGTAGGAGAACATGTGGCCACTCCCTGTGAGCCTGATGATGATGCCGAACAAGAACTCCAAGCGAAGCTGTAGCATGTGATTCGACGGGAAGTGGAAGAGGAATTGAAGAGCCATGGGTACGAATGGCCTTAAATCCATGCACAGGAAAAGTAGAAAAGTAATGACCAGAACCCTGAGAGGAGGATGGAACACAAAAAGGAAGAATAGAGAGAAGAAAGACAGTGAAGCAACAACAGAATGGAAGACAGAGGGCCGAGCTGACCGAAGGCAGCATCAAGCACCAAAGATCTTGAGGGATTCAATCCATCCCAGAAAGGATCTGTCCAGACTGAGCACCACATTGGGCTCTCTCCATTATAGACCAGAAGGTCATAGAGCTGGTAAGGAAAAGAGTCTATGTACTCTAGTGGCTTGGGGAATCCAAGAACCACCCTGCGAAGAAAATTCCGTTTCAGGAGACTCACATTGAGGTCCTTCATTGTAATTCTCTGCTTCAAGACACAATTAAGGAAGGCCACCACTGAAAGCTGGACCGGAGATGTAGCTCTGGAAGGATAGGGTGAACTCCTTATTAAATTTTTGTGTTCTTGTATTTGCTTACTATGTTTCTCTATTGTTTTCCATTTCAAGTGTCTGTGTATTTTCAATCTGATCAATCCGTTGCTTAAATAACATATACACACACACACCAACATATGAGTCTGTAATACCTTCATTTAATAAATCTTAACTGAGGTCACTCATAGGGTGATTATCAGATCAAGTGGTATCAGAGCTTTAGGCTGTAAGGTTAGACAAGCTTGTGTTGGTTTAGCTGTTGAATGCTCATTAGATCAAAGCTCAAATTAGGAGAAGGAGAGTTGGTCGAAACTAATTCTGAAATTGGGAGAGTCTATCCTTGGAAGACAATGTCAGAGGAAGGTTCTATGGGGCCAGGCCCTCAATTCATAGAGAGTTTCCTAGCTATAAAGTCTATGATAGAAGAAATGTATAGGGACTTTAGAAAGCATAAGGATGAAGATTCATTAGGTTCTAAACAAGACAAAGAAGAAGATGAGTCTCATTCCCATGACCACTCAAAAGGAAAAGGGAAAGAGGAAAGCTTTCTCACACCTCCTAATAGCCCTGTGCATAATAAGAAAGCATCTTTGATTAAGCTAGATGTTAAATTTGACTTACCTATATATGATGGAGAGCTAAATATTGAAAAGTTGGACAATTGGATTCGACAAATTGATGTGTTTTGCAGAGTGCAAAACATCGACTTAGACAAGAGAAAAATTTAGCTAGAAAGCCTATGCCTAGGAGGCACTTCCTTGGTTTGGTGGGAAGGTAGAACCCAAGCTGACAAAAAGACATGGGAAGACTATCTCTATCTAGAGTGAATTTGTTTATGCAATTAAGAAGCAGTTCTATCCATTGGCCTACATGCAACAAGCCATGATGAGTTGGCAAACTCTTCGGAATTTGAAAGGGAAAAGTGTACAAGGGTCCACTCAAGAATTTAGAAAGACAACATTGATTCTAGGGATCTCATTATACTCACCAGAGACTCTTTTAAAGTACATTGGTGGTTTACACGGCTACATGAGGCATACCATCCTCATGTTTAATCCCACTATTATAGATGAGGTATCTGTACAAGCTACTCATCCAGAAGCTAGAGGAAAGAATGTAAATCGAGAAGTTGGGGGACCATCCCAACCCATTGCAAGCAAGAGCAAGGAGAAAAGAAAGCAAAAGTAGAAAGCAAGGAAGGCTAACACTACACAGAAAAACAAAGCTTCATGCACTCACTGTAAAAAGGAGGGGTATGATGATGAGCACTGTTGGATTCTGCATCCAGAGCTTGTTGAAAATGAAACAAGATGATGGAGCTTAGTGAAAAGAAGTCACCTTCACTAAGTGGGCCCGCAGGCTATTTTTGGCGCAAAGTCTATTTTTAGACTATGTCTATTTTTGGACATATGGATCATGGTCTATGAGTTGTAGGATGCTATTTGTGGACGATTGGTAAAGTTGGTAAAAATAGATGGACCTTTATTTTTAGAGATATAGGCGGAGTCTATTTTTAGACTGCCAGTCTAAATATAGAACAGTCGAATATTATTAGCTCTTAATAATATTTGGACTATAAACATTATC
>APFE031256752.1:0-15973 GCA_000404065.3 Pinus taeda | reverse complement strand
GTTGTGGTTGAACAGGAGGTGGAGGCAGAATGGCGGGAGGAGTATTATACTGGGGCCTCCACCCTGACTGAGGTGCACTCCACTGAGGTTGTGACTGGGCATGTGAATGATAAGAGTGAGGAGTGGGCTGAGTAGGATACTGAGGTGGATAAGACCAAGGAGGAGGCATGGACGAAGAAGGAGGAGCAAGGGGACCCCAGGAAGGCATAGGGATCGACTAATTGGGGTTGTAATAGGCTTGGGGTGCCCCTTGCATCCCTTGCGGATAAGGTCTAGATCCTTGTGGCCTCCTTTGGTTAAGGTAGTAGAGAGGCTCAGTGGGGGCTTCTGTCCCTTGGTACATGGCTTTGAACCCAGGTAAGGTGGGACACTGATTGGTAGAATGGTCCTCCTCACAAACGAAACACACTTCGACCGAATGCAGTGGGCATTCGTTGTTAGGATGTCTCCTTGTGCACCTACGGCAGAAGACAGCCAAGGCTCTCTCAGCTTCTTCTCTTTTGCTAGATCCTTAATGTATCCAGTTGCATGGCAATGGTCTGTCTCACCTCGCTCTTAAGATCTTCCAATTGGTGTGCTAACTCATGTTTAGAAAAAGGGATCCCAACTGAGGTGAGGTGTCCCTTACCTCGTTTCCTAGCTGCCCTGGAGTGGTTTCTAAACACCGTTTTGATGTCCTCATAAGGCAGTTGGTAGATATCCCCCCCAGCTAACATGTGAAGGATGTCTAATAGATCTTCAGGTACCCCTCGGAGCAGAACCAACTTCAGGGATTCGGGGTCAAGTGTGCACCTGGCCCTCTTATAACTAAGTTGGAACCTTTCCTCATAGTCCGCTAGAGACTCATCGCTTCCCATGGTCATCCGAAAGATCTCCCCTTTTGTTTCTTTGGACCTACAATAATCCCGGTACTTGTCATTAAAGGCTTGCTGCATCTGAGCCCATGAGGTGATACTATTCCCAGGTAAACCCATGAACCAGCGTAGTGCTGCCTCCTTGAGGGTGGAAGGGAAAAGTTTTAGCTTTTGTTCATCCTCAGTATAGTCATAGGTTCTACAGAGGACAGCAAATTCGAATAGAAAGGTATCAGGATCTTCGGTAGTCAACCCATGGAAGTGGGGTAAAGCAGAGGGGCTAATGTTCTTCATTTTCATCTCACCATTGGTCTCTCGGATAGGGAAGGCACCCTCTATCCTTTCATCTTCTCCTCTATTATCAGCCATAGTTTCAGGTGGAGTGGTCTCTAACTCTTCTTCTTTTATAGGGTTTTGGTATGTCTCAGGATGTTCACCTATAGTTTCCTCTGGATCACTGTCACCACCGAAGAGTGAAGGGTGACTAAGTGATGTTGTGGGGGTGTTAGGTAGGAATTTGCCTGATCTATCTCGGTTCCTATGAGGCATGAAACAGAAAGACTTCTTTTTGATTTCTTTTGTGTTTTTTTCTGTGCACCTGCAAAAATGAAACAGATTGATTGCAAAATTGAAATTCTAATCTACACTTGCAGAATTTAAAGTCTAATCTATGAAAGCAGGAAAGATTAATCTATGAAAGCAGGAAAGACTAATCTATGAAAGCAGGAAAGATTAATCTATGAAAGCAGGAAAGACTATGCTACTCTTGCAGAATGGAAACGAAGCAACCTACTTAGCAGAAAGTGAGAGCAAGAATTTAGAAGAAAATCAACAATTACTAATACTCTGACGCTTCCCCGAAAACGGAGCCAAAAAGATGGTGAGCTCCAGTATTGTAGCAATAATGCTACAACTCCTGGGGCTTCCTGTCTCTCATTTTATCAACCCGGTAGTTCGTACAAACTTGGAAGCGACGGTGCTGTATGCACAAGTACTAGCTCTTGTCGCAACTGTCAATGGTTAGCTGGCACAAGTCTGCTAGGGCTCAAGCCAACTTCTATGGGCTCACAGAAGAAGCTTTATCAATGATGGACGAAAGCTAGCTCAAAGAAGACTAATCTACTTGACAAAAAATGAACTGAAAGCAAATCAAAGCATGTAAACCTAGGAAACCCTAATTTAACTAGTCTAGCCTCTATAATGCAAATGACGTGAAGGAAACTTCTACCAATGCTGTTTTTACCTCTGATAAGTGAAAATGCATGGATCTAAATTTCTTGCATCATAAAAGACATGTTTTTGTATTTTTCCTTTAAGTGGATGGGATGATTGTGATTGTGTGCTAATTAGGGTTTGGTTGTGCAGATGGGATGGAGAAGGAAGGAAAGCGTGGGACAGGTTGGGGAGGCTAGGTGAGGTCCCTATGGAACCTTAGCATCCATCCACAGAGGTTTTCCACATTCAGAAGCTCAGCAACCGAGTGAATGGCCTCCTACAGGATGTCTGCAGGGGATCCTACAAGATACTCAGAGGTTTCTACAGGTTGTCTCTAAACGGCTACAGGATGCCCTACCGTGAAGGTTTGAAGTGATGGAGGAGTGATGGAATGGTAGGGAGAGATATGTGAGGTAGGGATAAGGCTGGTGATGGCTCAGAAGTGGAGGAATGAGATGGGAAGTGGGTGTAGGGAGTATGTTGAAGGTAAAGTGTTATGTCAATGAAAGGTTGGGAAATGAAGTTACGTGAGGAGTGGGAGACAGAACGAAGTGAAGGTCGAGGAGATATGCTTGCATGCGTGATCAAGATGGAGGAGATGGTAATGGAACGAGAAAGAGGAGTGTAAATGAAACAAATGATTATGACTGTCACCAAACCGAAAATGCATCAACCTAAATTACTTATGCCATGAATTCAATGAACAACAATCCAAAATGCGAAGAGAAATATGTATGAGGCTGTGATGAAAGTATGTGTGCAGGCGTGAATGACAAGGAAGCATCTAATCAAAACCGTGACTGTATTGCAGCAATCATCAAGTAAAGTAATGCGTGTTTTTGGTGGCTAGTTATGGACTGCACCCCAATCTTCAAGAGAGATGGCAGTGAGCCTTAACAACCATTTTGCTGGAGCTCCAATTGATGGTATCTATCCTCTGCTACACTAAGCAAGTGGAAACAACTGTACCATAAGCAAAATCTATCCTACTCATAAGAAAACCAAATCACCAAACTGGAATTCGAATTGCATGTGCAAACGAAAACTTAAAGTGCTGGAAATGAAATGGAAACAAAACTACAGCAGAGGGGATCTATGGCTCTCAAGTTGGGCCCTAACCTGAGAGCTATAGTCTCCTTAAGAAACTCAGAACTAGATCACAAACTGCCTTCTTTATTCATAATCTGATGTCATGCCAAATTGGCTTACAAAAAGGAATGAAACCTGAACTGTGCTCCAAAATTACAATAACAATACGAGAGTTCCAACAACCTATCTAAGGCTAAGGCCTTCATACTTATACAAAAACGATGATCCACCAAGTGCCCTTGATTTTAGGAGCTCGGCTGTCCAACTAGAGTCTAACTGCGGATCCGGTAGGGCAGTCATAACTACTGTTCTTGTAGAACAGTTTATGACTGTTGTTCATGTAGGACAGCTGGCTGCTTCTTGAGCTCGGAGGGGAGATGGATTGGAGCTCGGAGTTCTTGGTGGGAATCACGAGGAATGTCCCAAGACCGTGGACATCTCTCCATAAAATCAGCAGTGCACCTCATTGTCTCCTTATCCCCTTTTTCGTTGTCTCTTGCTCCCTTTTTAATGCCAAAACCTGGAATCATAATGCATTAGTCACGTAGATAAAGTGTCTAACCTTCTTCCTACAAACAACATGAATAAACTAAGAAATGCATGCATAAGCAAATAAAAATGAATGGTTTGAGCAAGCAAAATAGGCCAAAATGAGCCCAAATTGTACCAAAATTGGGGCTCATCAAGGATCATGGTAGTTTTCATTACCATCAGGTTCTATTAATAGTTGGGATGCCTTTCAAGAGTAGTTTCTAACCAAGTTCGAAGATGATAGATTAACAACTACTCTTATCAATGATCTCTCCAACTTGAAAGTGGAACTTAGAGAACTGATAAAAGACTTCAATTCTTGTTTCAATAATCTATTGAATAAAATTCCAATGACATCTAAGCCCAACGTTGAAGTCCAAAATGAATGGTACATTTCTGCTCTCCCTTCAAACAAATCTATTTTTTGTGATAGAGCTACCAAACCAACTTTGGCAGAAAACATGAAAGATTCCATAGCTATAGAAAAATGAATTCTATCCTTAGATAAGAAAAATGCATTAGAAGAACGAAAATCCAAGAAAGTGACTTTTAGGGACGAATCCAAGAAAAACCACCTAAAGATCCTTTTGATCTTGAAGGTTTACAAAAAGTTTTTAAAACCATGTCTAATGAAATGGTTGATATCAAGAAACAGGTAGCAGAGACATCCTCAAAGAAACCTTTCATACCATGCAAAAGAAATCCCCCATTTGATACTAAGCCTCCAAGCACCATATCAAATGTTGAATTGGATGTGGAGGAAGATGAAGTCTCAACAGCTAAAGAGAAAACAGATAATGAAGAGGTATTCGAGTTACAAGGAATGTGGGATTTTATCCTCCCCAGTGAAGAAACGCAGGAAGCATTACCTGTTGCAACCAAGAGTAGAAGCCTTTTTTATTTTCCATAAATAAATTCAAAGCAGAAGGTATCAACTCCAGCTCCTAAAGAAAAAGCAACAGGTAAGAAATCTTCATCTAAATCCACTCAAACCACTGCTCCTCAATCAAATGCTCCATCTCCAACCAAAACCTTGATATTCTCTCATGAAATGGAATATAACATAGTGGAAGATATGAAAAAGACTAGGGTAAACATTACCTTTCACAAGCTTAGCAAGCTGAAATATCAACAGAAGCTACTACTTAAAGAACTAAAAGAAATCCCTATTTATCCTCTTCCTGCTGCTGTAATCTCACAAGCTGCAAAAGAGATGGGAAGGTCTCCTCATACCTCATTAGATAGAATTGATCCTACCGATATTTCTCTAAGCAGAGGAAGATCTAAATCCCATACTCCATTTCTTTTGACTTTTGAAGTTTTCAACAAAAATCTACACAATTGTTTAGTTGACTGTAGAGCTTCATCTAGCATTCTACCAAGAACAGTTTGTGCCAAATTGAATGTTGAACCCTAAAGTTTTGTTGTGCGCATTGTGCAGTTAGACCATTCCTAAGTCGAAGTTATAGGAGAGTATAATCAAGTCACTATCAAACTCTCATCAAATCCTAAAGTTTGTCAAGTCATTAACATTCTTGTGGCTGATATCCCTGAGTTCTACGCTTTAATCCTTAGTAGAGACTAGTCAGAAAATCTTCATGTCTATTTTGCAACTGACTGGTCCCACATGTGGCTTCCTTATAATGGCAAGCCAAACCAAATAAGGGTTAAACGTGAAAAACAAAAAAAATACATTGTTACAGAACTTGAAGGAGAAAATGAGCCAGTCACGTATAGCAGCAATATCATTGGAAACTACTCAGTTGAATCGTTTTTGGGAAATTTTAATTCAAATACTTCACCTTACTTGGAAAATTTTGTTGTATCCCAAGTTGAAATTTTTTCTCAACCAGATACTTCTAAGTGTGTAAATTTTATATTTTGACAGATCCAAATCTAATGATGGAGCTGGAGCAATCTGATGCATATTAGTTAGCCCAGAAGGGGAAAAACAACTTTAGCATGCAGACTTGAATTCTAATGCAAAAGCAACATTGTTGAGTATGAATAATTGGTTCAAGGGTTGTATAAGGCTATCAGCCTTAATATCAAACATCTGTAAGTATTTGGAGATTTGTAGATTGTGATAAAATAGGTAAGAAATACTATACACTATTTTTCTAGACATTTGAAACATTATCAATCATTAGTCTAGGACCCCACTTCTCACTTTACAACATTTAATATTTCCCCCATCCCAAGAATCCAAAATGAGAGTGTCGATATGCTAGCTAATGTTGCATCCAAGCTTATTCCACCAGGAGATTATAGTCCCGATCGCTTTTCTAATTAATTGATATTTAGGCCTTCCATTCCTGACAATATCACTAATTGGCGAGTCTTTAATACGATTCGAATATCATAAGCTTTCTGACATCTGAAGGCTCATATGATGATTAGATAATTGATGAAGATCAACATGACAACTATCTTAAGCAAGAAACAACTATAAATGCCATACCTAATTCTGTGGTTAAGCTGCAAGACTTATATGATCTTAAGGACAAATTCAAGAAGCCCACCAACCCAAAACTTCAAAGTTCAACTTTGAGGTTTGAATTAGTTAATCTTGGAATTGACCTTAAACCTCAAAATATCAATCTAGGTCTAGGTATTACATCGGATGAAAAATCAGCCTTCATCCATTTTTTGAAGAAATACAAGAATGTCTTTGCTTGGAACTATGAAGATCGGAAGACATATGACACTTCTATAATTCAACATATTATCCCCATGATATCTTATGGAAAACTTGTGCAGCAAAAGTTATGGAAGATTCACCCAAATCTAGAAAACCAGATCAAATTTGAATTGAATAAACTGTTGAAGGCCAAATTTATCTTTCATGTCAGACACTCAAGGTGGGTTTCTAACATTGTTCCTATCAGAAAAAAGAATGGTGATATTCAAATATGTATAGATTTTCGCAATCTCAACAAAGATTTTCAAAAGGACAACTTTTCATTACCTCCCATGGAATAGATACTGTAATCAATTGCAGACTTAGAACTAATGTCTTTTCTAGATGGATTCTTAGGTTACAATCAAATTCTAGTACATCGAGATGATCAGCTGAAGACTACCTTTTGAACCAAATGGGGCACCTAGGCCTATCAAGAGATGCCATTCAGGCTAATCAATGTTGGTGCCACATTTCAGAGAGCCATGGACATATCTTTCAGAGGCTTGGTTAGTAAATCAGTGGTAATCTATTTAGATGATATAATTGTGTGCTCAAAAAGGTGTGGCAATCATTTAAAGGATTTAAAACAAATCTTTGAGCATTATGAGAGGTATGGAATTTCTCTCAATCCCAAGAAATCTTTCTTTGCTCTAAGTGAAGGAAAGCTCATTAGATTTATTGTATCCAAAGAAGGGATTCACATTGAACTTAATAGGATAAAAGAAATTTCCAAAATTCCTTTACCTCATAAAAAAAATCAATGCAATCTTTCCTGGGTCAGATAAATTTTGTTAAATGATTTGTCCCTGACTTTTCACGAATTGTTTTACCTCTTCAATCCATGATTAAGAAAAAATCACTTTTTAAATGGTGACATACAGAGCATGAAGCCTTTGATCTGATAAAACAAGTAATCTTAAATGCTCCCTCACTAACAACCCCAAATTTTTCTATTCATTTCATTTTGTATACCTTTTCTTCTGAGAAATCATATGCAGCCATATTAACACAAGTCAATGATGATAAAGCCATAGCAATGATTTATTTCTTTAGCTCCAATTTGTAGGGGGTTGAATTAAACTATTCAGATGTTGAAAAACAAGATTTCGTTGTTTTGAAACCAATAAAGCATTTCAGACCCTTTCTCCTCAAAACTCACACCAAGGTAATAGTCCCATTCTCAGCAGTGAGAAATATATTAATACAAAGAGATGTAGGAGAGAAAAGGGGAAATTGGGTAACAACACTACAAGAATATGACATAGAGATTAGACCAGTTAAAATTGTAAAAGGTCAAGGTTTTTTTAAAATGTTAGCAAGAGCATCCAACTTACCAGCACTGTAAGATTCAAGTGATGATATACAAGTATACGAGGTAAGCCTCAATGACACTAAGTTTAGATATGTTGATATCATTTTTTATTTGAGAAATGGATATGCCCCTACGCAATTAAGTTACAAAAGAAAAAGTGTTTTGAGGCTAAAAGCTAAACAATGCCAAATCATCAATGATGTGTTGTTTAGAATAAATTATGATTCTATTTTGCTTGGATGTCTTGAAAAATCTAAGGCAGAAAAGGTTTTGCATGCACTCCATGATGGACCAGCTGGTGGATATTTTGAAGGGGACACAACTGCACATAAAATCTCACACGCTGGCTATTATTAGCCAAACTTTTTTAAAGATGCACATGATTATGTAAGAAAATGTAAAGTTTGTCAAACAACAGCTGGGAGATAGAGGAAAACTGCATTACCATTGCAACTAGTCAACATTGGACAACCATTTCAGCAATGGGGATTGGATATAATAGGTGAGATCGTTCCTCACTCTTCAAAGAACCATAAATATATCCTTACAACAATTGATTACTTCACAAAGTGGGTGGAAGAAATTCTACTTAAGCTGGCCAATTCTAAAAACATCATTGAATTTATTGACCAATTTATTATTACTAGATTTGTTCTGTCATCTGCCCTCATGTTTGATAATGCATCTTATTTTTCAGGCAAAGCTATGATAGAATTTTCTCTTAGAAGAGGTTTTAAAAATAAATACTCTACTAACTATTATCCTCAGGGAAATGGCTTGGCTGAATCTACAACCAAAATCTCATAAGAATTACTAAATGAACCATTGATCAAAGTCAGAAAAACCAGCACAAATCTTTAATATTTTCTCTATGGGTAGATCGAATAACACAAAAGGGCTCAATAGGCACTTCTCCTTTCAATTTGTTTTATGGGAAAGAGGTTTTCCTCTGTACAAATGTAGTTATTCCCTCTCTAGCCCTAGTTCAATTTATTGAAGAAGCCCTTTCCTCTTCTATGCATGTGAGACAATCACAAATCCTTAAGCTTGAAGAAGAAAGGGAAAGGGCCAAAATTGCACATGCAAATCATCAATAGTTAGTCAAATCTTCTTTTGATGCAAATGTTGTAAGTTCAAAATCCTTCCAACTTGGAGACTTGGTATTGAAATGGGATAAAGCACACAAGGAAAAAGGTAAACATACAAAATTCCAAGGAATGTGGCTTGGACTATTTCAAATTGTGGAACAAGTAGGCTCAATAACCTTTTTATTGCAAGATCTATTAGGGAAGAGAACTTTTTTGCCTGTTAATGGGCAAATCCTGAAAAATTAATTTTCATGGAAGATAACCTCTTCTATTCATTGTATATTATTTTTTTTGCATTTTAGGAAAATAAAAATTCAGTAGCATTTACTTTTGGCCTTTATAATAATAATCTATTTTATATTTTGACTTTTCACTTGTATAAGTAGAGATTTCTAAGAAGATAATTTTTACATTCGAAACATAAGCTAAGTTCTATCTCTTTGAAATTGCTCATCCTCTACTAAAATTAGTTATCCTTTGATGAAACTCAACATTGTAAAAGAGCCTTTGTTCTACCATTAGTTAAGAAAAGTATCTATAAGAAAGCTAGGACTCTCTACATAAAAGCATCTTTAAAATTTATAATTGTCATCCAAAACATCTTAAGAAGTCAATGATTCTCCCCATCTAGTAAGCTTTCATAGTTTTAGAGTATATTTCTAAAATATGCTTAAACTTAAAGGACAAGAGGTCTCATCAAGAGCTGACTTACCATGTTCATAAGGAAATAACTAGCTGACATTACCAATAATGCATATCAAAATAGGGTAATGACTTGAGATTGTATCAATCAAAAGACAAGGGGTCTCATCAAGAGCCAACTTGTTCAGTTAAGTTACAACCAGTGAATGGCATTGTCAATTTTGGTCACCAAACCAAGACAACAACCTTTAAGGAGAAAAATTAAAATTTTAAAGAAAATAGAATTGTTAAGAAAAAAGAAAAAGAAAGTAAGTATATGAATATGAACTTATCTTTAAAAAATTTCATTCTTAACTAGATGGGTTATTGAATCATTATTGGTTAAAAGGTAACCTTGTCAAGGCTATGGATGCCTACTGGTAGCAGAGGCTCTACTTACAACCACTGAGTACACCTAAAAGCTGATTTGTGAGAGTCCCCTATTGTTATCTTTAAAACTCAATAATGGATGATGTAGAGAAAGCAATTTTCATATTGAAGAGGATAATCAAATGGATGATAATTAAGTAGATTTTGTTTTTTATTATTTAGATAAATGTTTCTTATCTTATATTTCATGTATTTTATTTTCAAAAAAAATTCAGAGATAACTGGTTCTTCCAACAAATCGCCAATTGTTTTGGTATTCAATAACACCCCATTTATTAATATAATAGCTAATATTCTATCAATAAATGGGGACCCTTAAAAAATCCTTCCAAAAAAACAAATTTAGCATTTATACGCTTTCTTTTAAATTTTTGGAATAAAACAAGATATCAGGTCAAAACACTTTGAAAGCGTGCAAATCTTGCCTTTTTGTGCATCGTTGGACCAAGTGTGTCAAAATCCTTATTAACAAGCAAAACTTGTGAAATGTGATCTAAAGGAAACATCGTGCTTAAGCTATCTATCATTAAGCTTTTCATTAAAAACTAGGTCCTAAGGCATTTCCTCTCGAAATAAAACCCGTATTGCATATCACAGTTCACAAAGGGCACACCCTCACCTCACGAAGTATATTAAATCATGCGAAATGTGATATTTCTATGCAATGGTTAACCTTTTTGCATGACATTAGAAATACTTAAGAAAGGTTTGAAATCTTACAAACCACGTGATCTTGTGAAATGCAATAAAAAGCCTGGACTAGATTGGAGCCTATGTTATGAAGTAACACTTAAATCCGTTACACAATTGAACAAAGATTTATAAGGTAAATCCCATTAAACAAGCTATGCTTTAATAAACAATAAAGAATGTCCCGCATTGCGCATCTCGCAGAGACCAAAGGAACTTTAAAGAAAGTGCATAATCAAAATGCGATAATGTGATTTGTGATATTGCATCACAATCGCAAAATCATCATTTTCACAAATTAGAGCTCATAACCTTAAAATGTTTTCTTCCTGTTTTACAATGCAGAACATTAATGAGCAATAAAGGTAGCGATAACAAATCATTAGTGGGCATTTAACATGGGTTAATGGCATTTATGTTTGAAAAGAGGCTCAACGTGATACGATATCTTTTCATCTGCATTTAACTAAAACTCCTTCCTTGTCACATTTTCAAGGTTATCTGTATCATTCATTCTTATTTTTATTCTCACTTGTGTCTATCTCATAGATTCTTCTTTTCTCAATTTTAGGAAAAATCCATAGCAAGAGTTGTTAGGAGTAATGGAGAAGAAGGGAAAGGCAACCATGTTTGAAACATTAAAAATGATCCCTCTATTCTCTGTTACTATGTGCAGTAGAGACAAAGGAACTTCAACATGGGAAGCCATGTATTATTTATTAGAAGAAGATAAACCAAGGCCTTTGGTAGCAAAGGCCATGATCGATACTCATATTTCCTCTGATGCCTCTTACTTTGAGACATCATGCTCGTTGCTACACCACATAGTTGCAAGGCCAAAGATAATCCCACACACAGATATGGTCAAGCAGATAATTGATGTGGTGGATGTCTCGGACAGATAGTTCAAGAATAACAAGAATGAGGTTATGGGATCATTTTTAGGAGACAGCCTACGACTTACATACAATCTACCAGAGCCACAAAATCTCTACAATAAATAGTTCCTCGAGAAATTTGCTAAGGTGAATGGAGACGCAGCAGATGCTACACGAGCATGGGAATAAAATGAAAGCAAGATCAAATGAGATAAGTTGGGTATGTATTCTACGACATCTATTTCACCCCATTATATTTTGGTAGTAGCCATGCTATGTAAGAAGCCGTTGCCATTAATAGAAGCCGTTGTGAACGCAAAAATAATGAATTGGGATCAAATTTTGTCTTATAATTTGGCAAAATCCATTATGGAGTATAGAAGAATGTGGAGTCCCTATTTAAGGGTTTATCCCCCATTTTTCATGAGCGCCTTTGTAATGGATGCAGTGTGTTTTACCTCTAAATTTCCCATTATGGGATGGAAGTGGACTCTAAAAGACCCGCTTCCTATCCATGTGTACCATAAGAGTTTGTGGGAGTCTCATTTTCACCCCCTTTTTTACAATATTTTTCAAGGAGTTATGCTGCCCATCCATAAACAAGTCTACAACGCAACCGCCACTAGGTTTTTCGAAGAAGATGAAGTAGATATTTTACCTATAGCCAGATGATTTCGGAAGGAGACATTTACCTATATCAAAGTATTTGGGAGCATTGCTTTAGCACAATTCCTCCCATACTATGTCCCTGACAAGTTAATGGCCAGGTAGATATCCTACCAAATGACAAGGGAAGGTGGCATTAGAAAAGTGTTGAAAGAAAAAAAGAAGGCCATTTTTCCTACATTTCCATTGCAATGTGGTGCATTTTCACTACATGATTTTGTACATAAATGCAAAGAGGAAGAGATTATGAAATCTTTGAAATTAGCTACATTCCCCGGAAGGAAGTATGACCCAAATGGCATTGTTAAGGACTTCACTACTATTGTGAAAGTGAATCTGTTCAACCATGAAGAAGACACCTTCAATGAACTCTTCCTACAAAAGGAAACATTTTCAAATGTGACGCATATGGCATCACTACTTTTTGCCCGAGATGATGTTAAAGCTTTTCATGTGTACAAAAAGAGAAGATTAAAGAAGGTCCCATTGGACCTACTACTGGTTGAACCAATAAGGAAGCCAACTCTTAGTGTAAGCTTGGAGGACAAATCCAAAGAAAATTCCAAAGAAAATTTCGAGGTAGAGATCCAGGAGAGATCTACTTATGAGTTAGAGCACTCAGAGAAGATATCTCAAAACCGGGGAGGAAATAAAAATAAAGAGTCTAAAAGGGACATAGACAGAACTATAGAAGAAACAACCGAGCAAACCTTAGTAAAGAAACAAGCAGAAATTCACTCTAATTCCACTCAGTCAGCAAAACCCCTAGTTAATGATTTGGAAAAGGAATGGGACCATTTCAACATGAAGCTTCACACAAATGAGCAAACACCTGAGGTACAGACTCCACAACAGAATTCAACTCAAGAAATAACAGTCGAGAAAAATGTAGGCACTTAGGATGTTGAGCTCATTCCTACCACCCACACTTTAGAAATTATTTTGAAAATTGAGGAAATTCCTCCATTAGATGTGTTTTATAGCCCTACTCACAAAATTGTTGTTAAGAGATAGTTGAAGAAAACCCATATGAAAACCTCACAAGGCTATCACAATTTGTAGGATCCTATGCCATGACAACTATTGACAAAGTGACAGAGGTCCAAATGCTGCTTATAAAAAAGAAACAAAATATTCTTCTATTGGAACAACAATTAGCTCAGGAGAAATCTAGTCAATAAGAATAATTACAAGTAGCCCAGCTCCAGCAGGAATTTGAACATATGAAAATACAACATTAGACTAGTCTAGCCAAAATAGATGTGCATAGACAAGCCATGACAGATAAGTATAAATATAATCCGCAAATCGATGAGTTCATAAAGGAAGCACTCAGTCTTAACTCCCAACTAATGTAGCAAAAGGAAGTGTTATGCTAGAAAATCTCACAAGTAAGTCTTTATTGTGAGATCATCGATAAGCTAACAAGCCAAGTTGTCGACATGAGACTTGAGTATGACAAAATCCATAAAAGGTTTTATGACTTTATCACCTGGCAAGAATCAGAAGAGGGGAGAAAGGTTGATTTTCCAAAGCTGGAGGAATCACATAAAGACATATTATTCATAGATTGTGATTCACAACTCAAGTAAGTAGAAAGGGCAACGATGGTCGTGACAGCAGTAACAAACAAAATCATAGAAGCCATCAATGAAAATATTCATGGCGCCTTGAACCTGGTTGTAGAATCTATACCAGGATTTGTTCCAAATGCCAAATAGTTAGAACAACAATGGAAGTAGGCGGCAAAAGAAAAGGAGGTAATAAAACAAATGGGCAAACTAAACTGGGAAGCATACTGGAAATTTTGGTAAAACGCTACAACCAGTGGATGACCTTGTGATGCTTAACTACCTCCACACAAAAAGTGATTCCAGTGCTAACATACGCTATATTTGCTGGGCAGTTGAAATCTGTGATCGATCAATTGAAATAGCTCAAGCCTATGACATATATTTGTGACCTTAAAGATCGAATGCAAAGGACATAGTCACTTAGTTTATTTTTATTTTAGTTTTATTTTTGCATAATCTGAGGTAGTTAATTTAAACCTGCTCAGTTATTTTTGTAATAATCTATTTTAGTACCTATAGTTTAGTATTTAAACTGCTCTCGTGCATTTAGAGAGGGGTCCAGAAATTTTATCAAAAACATTCTTCAAAACATGGAATTCCATACCTTTGAGGAGGTTTTGATGGAATGAATGGAACACTATTTATTTTCTCTTAAATGTCTAGAATTCTCTACTAAAATGCACTTTTGCATTCTTAGAATATGTTGGATTAATTGGAATTAGGTCAATATTACTAAAGCACATGAGCAGAACTCGTCATATATGGTACTTTTATCTTATGATCTTGTTTTATGTATGTATCAGGTAATAATTCTCCTTCCAATTGTTTTATGTATTAAATTTTGAATTATAGTTAGCATTTTTTCACTTTTGTATGATGTTGGCTTTGACTTTATTCTGAATACATGAATGATTTATATGCGATATATCTTTCACAATCATTTTTGCTAACTATTTCTCCAAAATGATTATTGTTAAACGATTTCACTTCTTATTATAGTTGAATGATCTTTATTACCAATTAATATAGGACATTATTGTATATCACATACTTTAGTTAATTATTGGGTATATTTATATTCAAATAGTGTTTAAACTATGATATATGCATGTGTTTAGTAGTTTAGATTAGATTATACTTAGCTTGATCATTCCCCCGTTACATCATATATCACCCCATCAACACTATCAAAATCGGTTTTGGGAAATTGGTCCCATTATCCCCAGATGAAACAACTACACCAAATGGAAAAGGAGCTGCTAACCAAGGTCTAGACTGGGTTGTTTTCCCCCATGTTGTAGCAACGATTTTCGAGGCTTCAACACAACCCTAGGAAAAAATTATGGTGAGACTATCCAGACCTATTGCATTGTATTTTGGTATGGACATTATTGCCTCCTTGACTCTGGCATAAGATACCTCTTGCATTAAGGTAGCATTATGATATAGTTGAACCAACTTTGGTATTTTTTCCATGATCTTCTGAATATATCTCTATCCACTTTGATTTGGTTTAGATAAAATCTATCCATAATATCTAACCATTTCTTGTTCCATCTCTTTGACGTTTGTAATTTTTCTCCTTACTTTATCTTTGAGCAAAAAGATACAATTATGATGTCAAATGTTTATCATTGATTTTATTAAAAAACTTTTTGTTCTTCTCCCCTTATCAAAGCCAATGGATTATTGACCTTTTCCTCCACAATATTTCCTTATGTTTCCTCTTATCCTCTATTTTTGTGAACCACTATATTTCTTTTGTAAGTAAATCCTGTAGTAGTCCAAAAATAAATATCTAATTAACTTTTCTAATTAACATTAAATTTAAATCAGAGTGACATTTACCTAGCAAAATAAACATGTAATTAAATTCAACTATGAATAGTGCTTACATGTGGTAGAAGTAGGCTTACCGCAACAAGGTTTTGGGGACGACTCTCCACCCAACCATAGGCTCAATTGTGGAAGGATTTGCTACAACTGGCCACCCCCGAGCCCTCAATCAACGTACTACTACCAGTGGCTCCTATGTCTTAGAACACCATTCTCCCAAGAGAATGAAAGATAGAATCTCGGAAAGATGGAATGCCTCCCATCCTCCTCACCATCTATTAAATAGAACAAACATTGGAAGGGGAACCACATGCACACACTCCATGTGTCTACATGCAACTTTCTTTCGATTTTTAGCTTTCTTGTTTTATTTCTTTACTTTTCTTTTGATTTTTAGCTTTCTTGTTTTATTTCCTTCTTTTTGATAGTTTTCTTGTTTTATTTCTATTTATTCTTATTTAAAGTTTTAGTATGGTTATTACTATT
>APFE031256749.1:46602-57019 GCA_000404065.3 Pinus taeda | reverse complement strand
AAATACCTGCATGGAGTGACCCTCCTGGTCAGCCTTATTACCTTGAAGTTCTCAAGGATGGTGCCATTATCGATACGCTCAACGTGTAAGTGTTTTCAAATTTTCGATTTTGTAATGTTATGTTAGTGCCAATATGTTGCTATAGAAGTAATAACTGTAACTGACTTTCACTCAAGAGGGTAATTTATTTCATAGCCAACAAGGTTTATTATTAATAGGGGAATTGATCAGCTTTTTCTGTTGCCGAAACCCTTTTTTCTCACTTTTTTTAAACAAAAAAAAAATATTGTAGTAATACAGAAGTATCCTAAAAATATCATAAAAATAAGCATTAGGACTAAGATACCTGGAAAAGTTGAAAATATCTGTAAATTTCTTTTACTTCAAAAAGATATGAATATAAGGTTTGCGTAGCTCCTACTCCATCTATCTCTATCTCGCCTTATTGTTTTTTATATATATATCTACACTGATTTTATGAGAATTTAGAATGCTGATAAACTTCTCTACCATTTTCTTTCTGATCCCTTTGCATAATGTTGTATGTGGCCTCCTTAATCCCACCATTTTCTTAGTGAGGAACTACTACCCACAAGATAGCCATCATACAAAACAGTGCTAAAAGGGTTTATGGATAGATACCGAACTAACGTTTACTAATGGTTTTGAATGCCATGTATTTAGAGGAATTTTTTTATTAATGGTTTTGAATGAAAGTATGTATCAGAATTAACAAGGAAAATACAACTTGTCTGCAACCTCAATTTGTTGGTCCAACTTTCTTTCTTCAGTGGTCAGCACCTACTTGATCTTTGCTTGCAATTTTCAATTCTGGTCTTGAAGGGCTTGGAATGCCTTTTGCAAATGTGCAATCTTTTATGTAGCAGAGATTGGTAGGTATGTCTCTGCTGGGCCTTTCAGAACGACTAAGTCAAAATCCTCAACTGCAGAAGCTAAAGACTCATAAATTTAAAATTGAGGGTTTTAATCTCCAATAATTTCAAATATCAATTTCTGAATGTCCAAAAAAAATTACACTGTGGGTCTTTCTTTACAGCTAATTTTACTGTTATTTTCATTATCGATATTTGGTTTTGTATAAATTCACTACATAAGGGATTGAGGGAATTAGAAATGAGAACCTGGATACCCGCTGAGGCTTGAAAAAAGATCTTTGTCCGTCAAGAAAAACAACAACTTGACTTGATCCTTGTCATTGTTAGCCTAGATGGATTCAAAAGTGGTGGAGAAATTTTCACCGAGTTGCATCAATCTAAGTAAAATCCATGGTTTCTTCCCTATCTGGGATATTCCCACCCAAACATTTCGGGAGGTTTCTGTTAGCATGACATATTACTTAGTGTTATTGACGCGCTAATGTTTTCGTTATCTGGTTTATATGGTTCATAGTAGCTTTATCAAATATTTTGAATGGTGGCCGTTCACGGTTTAAGCAGGTTTTCCATGCAACAGGAACGTGGCTTGCATCCAAGCCCATATGTCATCCCATATGTCATCCAAATGTTTCTTGCTTGGGCATATCTTTATTGTTTAAAAGGTGGCTTTTCATGCAGAGAAAGTGGCTTGCATCCAAGCCCACATGTCATTTAAATGTTTTGGCCATAAATGCAAGTCCACGTGTCATTCAAATGTTTTCGCCATATATTTATTGTTTTACACAAATATATATATATATATATATATATATTATATAATTATTTATATTATATATATAATATTAACAATTAAAAATATGTATTATTTCTCATTGTACAATGAGATTTTACTATATAGTTAATAGTTTTCCGTGACACAACTTCTTAAATACATGATTTAGTTGAATTTCGTTGTTATCTTGAAATAAAAGTAATGATCGTTGTTCATTCTAAAATACACGAATTTGATATTCATAATGCATAATTGATTTTTTAATTTTGTAACTTATTCGAAAAGTCTATTGAAAGATCTTGAAAAAGAAAGGGCAGCATTGATTTCTTTCGCTGTCTCTGTGCATTTTTATCTACAATATACCAGACTCTTTTATATGATTGTTCATTTAAGCCTATAGCATACACATAATATCTAATTCTTTTAACTTCTCTGCATCACAGTCTCCAGCGTTTCTGAATAAAGACCTCACGGGAAAGAGCTGTAGTTTCTTTGCGCTCTCTTCCAAGGACAGAATCAATAGTTCCCAAATTCTCCAGAGAACAAATTACACACTGAAGTTGTTTTATCCTAGAAAGCGTGACTGTTATGTGAATGAGCAAAGTTGGTTTAGATCTGAAACATGAGTGCTTAAAAGATTAAGTTTATGAACCGATCAATACCCCAAACATTCAACTTCTATAACATATTAAATTGATACAACAATATATGGAATAACTGGATTATTAAACTACATTTATTAAGATTTGTAATATAAAGATTTAAAATATTCAGCCTACATAAATAAAAACTACTTATTAAAAAATAACAAAAAAATTATATATCACAAATATTATATAAAATTTCCAAATAAACAAATATATATCTAATTCGCCATAATTACACTTAGATAAAAATAAAAGTTCATCACTCTTTCTATTTCATTTGAAGAGTACACCCATGTTAATTTTGAAATATTAAATTATATAATTTGAATTTAATAATTAAACTTGCCCAACACACTGGGCGTTGTTTTATTACACATTCAAGTGAATTATGCGATTGTGTGATTGTTTTCTCTGTTCTGGAATAAGATGCCTTTGTGATAGCCTTCTATGAACGCATTAAATTAATATGAAAATTGTATTTCCTTTGAAATTTGATTAAGTGAATTATGTGATTGTGTGATGCAGAAAGCAAGATCTTTCAACGCCATGCAGACAACAAGATCTTTCAGGTAAGGTAGCAAGTTTGTTCCACGAAGGCAGGTTTTTAGCGAAACAGAAAGCTTAGACATGTTGCACAGGTGTGTATTGTGTTGTTGTCGCAGACCCCGGCAGGGACTACCGGCACTTGTTTTCATTGGGTTTAAATTTAAAAAATATGTTGGTTTGTTGCTATAAGAATTTGAGAAATAAGTGATTTTTAGGATACAGTTTTTTATTGAATTATAAATTATTATTATATTAAATTTGTATATTATTAAATATAATCTAGATGTTATAGTGACAATAGTAAATTTTGAGTTTATGGAGCTTTGGATTGACGGTGAATGAGTGCATTATTAAGTCACTCCCCATAAATCTTACTTAAAAAACAATAATAAATAAAAACAATAATAAATTTTGATGCTAGATCTTTCCCAAATTACTTCAATATATTTCAATATATTGTCAATTCAACATTGTTAAAAAATATTTAAATATATTAAAAAAATTAATTTGTTTAAACTAGATAATGATTTATTTTATTTATTTATTTTTTTTTTTTTTTGGCGAAATCCACATAATTGTTCATTTGTCGACGCGTTTTGAACCAACTAGTGTGTTCATCATCAGGACAAGTTAAGATATAGATCTAGATCAGCTAGTTAAATAGTCTAAGCAGATACTAGCTGATCTGGATCTGTATCTTCAACTTGTCCTGACGATGAACCACACTAGTTGGTTCGAAACGCGTCGACAAATGATCAATTATGTGATTTCACCAAAAAAAAAAAAAATTAAACAAATTATGGATCACAAAAGTCTAAATTCTTTGATGATTTATTTTCTATCACCTAGGTGCTATTTTTATTTTTAAAGGCAATCATGATTCCAGGTGGGTGCTAAACAAAGAAAGTACTTATCAATGATCTTTTTAAGTAATCATTATTATTAGAATTAAGTTTTATTTATTTATTTTATATTTTATTATTATTTTTAATTATATTTTTTCATAAATTAAATTCATTTTCGTAAATGCGTACACATTATCATTATCATTGTAATTATAGTCTTATCACTGTATATAGGCTCATCACTTACATACAGTTTTTCTAAATCAATTAGAATGAGCAATTATGCAGTTTTTCTAAATCAATTACAATGAGCAATTTTGAGTTGATGATTTGAATTAACTATGGCCATTCATCATCAATATCCTGGTGATAATGACAAACAACCTGAACTCAGAGACTTATTTATGATTAACAGTTCTCTTTGACGTTGTTAACCTACTGTCAAAACATATAAATATTTGCATGGAAATTAATAGTAACCATTTCCTGTAAAGTTTTCCAGAATTCTGTTAACGTGGGCAATAAGATTTGTATTGAAATAAAGTGGACCATTTCGTGTAATGTTAGCAAGCATTATGTTCACTGTGGCTACTCTATATTATTGGAGCAAAACCGCCGCACGACGAAATACGTAGAGCGTGGCCTTTGGCACCAGGTGAATGGCATTGACATCCACAGACACGGAAAAAGTTAACGACTCTTCCTTCCACTGCGAAAATCTTGTCGACGAAACTTTCTCTGCGGTACTTTCGATGAGTGGATCAAGAAAAGGCCGCCACGGCCGCCAAAATTCATCTAATGAATCAACCCATGTACTGTTCTCCCTACCCAATTGAAATTTGTACAAACTTATATGAGAATCCTGCTCAAAAACCCTAATATAATACAAAGTACAATTAGTGGTCCGTGGTGAATGACTCCCATCGTCCTGAAACTGCATCAACAAATGGCCAGGCGTTTCCAAAATATGGTTGTAATCTGTAGAATATTGACCTTGATTACACATCTCGTAAAGACATGACTTGAGAGCATTTGCAGAATCATTGGGTAAGGTAAACTCAAGATATATTGGTGGTTCCTCCTTTAAATCGAAGCCAACTACTTTATTGGTTTGTTCAGGACTCGTATTCAGTTCACGTTGCCATTGAGATTGCCACTCTGTTCCATCGTTTCTTCCAGTGAGGCTCCAGATAGCAAAATCCTCTCTTGAGTGATTTATGCCTAATGGAACAGACACAATATAATAAGTAGTACAGCACCCACCATTGTCAAAAGAACAGCAACTCACCAAAGAATGATCCTCCAAGGAAGGCAGGGGCGGCAGTTTTTTCCACTGAATGTTTCCTGTTCTTAAATCATAAACGCTTACGTTGTACATTCTATGGCCGTATTCTTCAATCGGAGTGAAGCAATACAAACGCTCGTCGTTGCTATCGCGCAAAATTTTTACAACACTTCTTGATTCTTCAGGGATAGACATAGGTATCGGGACATTTATAACCAGAGAGCCTTCTTTGTCGCAGTAAACCCAGAGAGACTGGTTATTCTGCCCAGAGTCTAGTGGGTTGTGGAATAAAACGAGGCAGTTGGAAAGAATATGTGGTTGTTGCAGACGGGCGTAATATGGGAAAGAATGTATCATGGTGTCAGCCCACGCTCGACTAAACGCCATAATTATAGGCCGGTTGTACCAGGGCACTTGAGTGATCACTTCGCCCAACAAAATGTCATCGCAAAGGTCAAGGACTGAAGAAAAAAAAAGCAATAATGCATCACAATTCAGAAGTCTGGCCTAATAAAATCAATCAATTCAAACGGTTAAATAGAACTACGGTGATGTTAGATTTACTGTCGTCTTCAGCTGCTGTAGATGTCTGAGTCTCCTCCTCCAGTGTCTCTGCTTCCAAATCGTTTCCAAATTCCTCAGCCTTCCGTTTGAGGTTCTTCCTCTCTGAAATACTTTCCATCGTATTCAGTTTGGTATTCTGGGACAAAACCTCACAAAACTTATATTTAGGCAGAGTATGGTCTAACCTTCAGAGGTTTCCATTCCAGAAATATATATATTGGCTCTACTCATACCATGTTTTCATGCTTCTATAAATGCACTAGCCAGTAAAAGTGACATCTCATTTCAGATTTCAAAATGCACTGAGTAAAAGTGACATTTCGTTTCAGATCTCACTACTAATTAATTGATTTTTAATATTGACAATTTCCTAACTAAACCATCTGTAATTAGGCCCCACCGACTCTTTTATTGGAATTGCGAATTGGGCACTTAAACAGTTTACTAATTTAAAAAATTTATCAGACAGTTTAAATTTGAAGATCCCAGTATATTCTACTGATGCCCAGATGTAGTATATTTTGGTAGTTGTCACAATATCAATGAATTAAATTCACATCACTAACTTCTCTTCGTATCTAAATCACATTATTAAACTTTGTTTAAATTAATTCTTTACAAAGCTTCATTAAAATTTACTATGCCATTTGTTAATTGGCACCTATTAGTATTAAACAGAATGGGAAGACTACAAAATGTTACACACACCTTAGGCATACACTTGTCATAATAGTGGAAAGGTGTATTTCAGAATAACATGATTATTGGTTTCAAACTATTGGTAAGGTGTGTCCATTTCCAAATCATAGGTGTCTGTAGTTTCATTATCAATTTCACCCTTGCATGATCTTAATAATAACTCGGCCACTCCATTTAGGATTGCAACTTGTACGAATAAGAGCAATTTTTCTTGGGTGAGTGTTTCAAATTGTGATTAAATATTTATTGTACTTATTATTCATCACTATTCCATCTATTTTAAGCAAAACAATGCTCCCTGGATGCATGCATTTTTTAGTTCTTTGGTTGTTGGAATTGTTGAAGCTATGCAATTTTGCTAGAAAAATTACTGGAACAATTTGAAGGGGCTTCTCTTGGCTTCTATCTGCTAAAAAAATGTGCACAATCTTTGATAGTCTTAATTTTCTAGTCCTAGTGTTTTTTCAGGGGTTTCCTTCCAGATGCATTGAAAGAACCCTGTTTAGTTGAAAATGATAATGATAACAACCAGAACTAAAATTCCTTTCTCATGATCTTTCTTAAGAATATATGTATTGATGGTCTTTGTTAACATAGCCATTAAAGTATTTCAATTTGAAAAAAATGACTTTTTAATATCTCTTATTCTTTCCCTTCGCAATGCCCGGCTGTAAGTTGGAACATGGTTGTCGTGAATTTGCCCTCCACCCTAGGGTGTTTGCATCATTTAATCGGTTTATGGACTATTAAAACTGAAGGCAATGCATCATGTGTGGCTTTAAGCTCTAAAATTCTTTCATCGCTTTGCATTTTATGTTTTCCTATTTCTGTATGTGTCTGTGGACAGAGGCACCGATCAGCAGTTCATAGTGACATGGTGGCCTTTAGATAAACGTACTGAGTCGAATTTAATCATTCCGAACTAAACTTTACCGAGTCGAAATTTGTGATCATTTTCATCACACAAATGCGAAGATTAGGCATGTGGAAATTGTAATCATTGTCACTGTGATGAACATCACAATTAACAAGAAGGCAATGACTTGATCTGTGGTTTCAATTTTATCTTTTCTGCTTCCGTTTGTGGCTGTGGACATGGCCACCCAAGGGTTGAAAGTGATGTAGTTGCCTTCAAATAAACCTACTAGGTCTAGCGCAAACAAGTGGGACAATTACTCATATTGTGAAACAATGGCGCTGGGTCTTGAACTTTACACCCCATGTGATCACTGCTAAATCGTTGTGCTTATTGTTAATACTCCACTCCCCTCAGAACACGTTTACCTGTTGCGAGCCGAGTTTCAATTAAACCACTCCTACACCTGAAAGGTTGGTGCTTGGCCATCGTTTGTTCCTTGCAGGGATTAGGGTTTATTTTGTTTTCTTCCACTCCCACTTAGCCCACCTACCTTTGCCACCGCAACATACCCAGAATGTCTCCACGCAGGGATTCGACCTCAGCAGAGCTCAAACTTGTGGCAACATACCCAGAATGTCTCGACGCAGGGATTCGACCTCAGCAGAGCTCAAACTTGTTATCTTATGGGAGCCCAATAAATCGTACTTATTATAAAGTATTTTGTGCACCAAAAACTTTCTATCATTTCAGCCTTTCTTTTCCACTCCAACACCTGTTTTTCTCGTACAATCTAGGGTGGGAAAATGGAGCGTGAACTATTTGCTTCCATGCATGATTGTATACTTTAACGCTTTATGTGTTACACCACTAAACTATAGATCTATGTCTCATCACTAGAGGGCATAATATATCACGTTCTATATCACTGTTATATTTCAATATTTCTTCTCCAAGGCTTTTCAGATTGATTCTCAAATGTGCTGATATATTATGTCAGGTTTGTGGCAGATGAATAAAGAATACCATCATAAAAACATAGGGTTATTAATTTCATAAATATCAAATCATAAATTTTATTGTTTATTATTTATTTCAAATTTCAAATAATAAGTTTCAATCGGATTGATTTCCATGCTTATTCACTTTGAAATTTGGAGAGATTTTTATAGCTGAAAATAATACAATAGTGTTAGAAATAATTGAGGAAACTAGTTGGCAATTCACTCTTTACCTTTTTTTTCTGGTAATATTCTTGTCATTTCCTAGCAAACCATCCACCCCCTTACCCTTACAATCTTCAAATCTTTTAGAGATAATAAAAACATAAAAAACTAAAACCTAACTCCATTTAAAGAGTTAAATGTTTAAAAGCCTTGTAAAATATTTATTTGAAAAAAATCATCCTAAATTATTGTAGATTTAAATAAACTTAAGAATTTTCTAATTCTAGATATAGCTCTTAAACACTATTCTATTCAATTAGATGGATGGCTTATTCCTGAAAATTTCACATTGCATCTATTAGAAAATGACATTGGCAACCTCATCAAAGGTATATCTATTTGTATTAGCAAGTTATCAATATATTTAAATTCTTTTGTGGCATTGACAACATCATCAAAGGTATATCCATTTCCATTACCAAGCTATCAGTATATTTAAATTCTCTTTTCTGATTTGTTGAGATGGATTTCCCTTTTAAAATTGCTCAAAGTGTCCATTTCCATTAGCAAGCCATCGATATATTTAAATTCTCTTTCTGATTCTATTAGAAATTTGCATTGACATCATCACCAAAGGTACATCCATTTCTATTAGCAAACTATCTATATATTTCAATTCAATTTTTTGATTTGTTGAGATAGATAGCCCTTTCAAAATTGCTCAAGTATCTATTTCTATTAGCCAAATATCAATGTATTTAAATTCTCTTTTTAATTTGATTTGTTGAGATAGATAGCCTTTTTAAAATTACTCAAAGTATTTAGATCTACATGGAATAAGAATTCAAAGTTGAATTTAAACATTTGATTTTGATATTATGAGAAAAAATCTAGAGAGAGATATAGACATTTCCTTCTTTTAGAAGGCATTGATATGTGTGGAGTTCATAGTTGTATCCACTTATTTTACTAAAACCTTTCCCCAAATCTCACTAAAATATATGAGCATCTAGAATGTGCATGTAGCCACTTTTTTTTCTTCAAGAAAGCAAATGTTAGATAAATGATGGTTGAATATTCATCAAGTTATTTTGGATAAATATTACTTCAATGTCACAATAATATCTAATTTTTCAACTTTCACATCTGGTATTTAATTGCACTAAGGTGTGAGGATTATAATGGCTTTAAGGAATTTATGTATTCCTTTTTGTAGTTAAAGTGAATTTGGTTACTGTGGCCTATTAGCATAAGGTGAATTGGTACATAGATTTATAGATGCATATCCCATGAACATTTTAAGCAAATAACTTTTCAACTCTACAATATAATAGAGAACATTTTATGTTTATATATTCTTTAATATCCAATTGAAATTCAATAAATTCTACAGTAGACATTATTTACATATATAATAAAAAATCATTACATGTCAAATTCAATGGTGCATTTACTTTTTTCTTAGAATATTTAGGAAAATAAAAAATAATAGATAATTATCTAAAAAATGTTTGAAATTTTGGATAACTAGAAAAATATTTCAAAAAGAGAAAAACCTATAAAAAAACATAAATAATACTTGTTTGGACAATTTACTCAATATTAAAATTTTAGATCCAGGGTTTAAAACTTAAATAATTAATTATTTTTTAATGGTTAAATATGGATTTGTAGATCGACAAGGATAACCCTAAGTCACTGAAACAAAAGTATGAAAAAAGAACATAAAGAGACACTCATTCTACACGTGTAAAGGATTGCATGTATGGAGTGAAATAATTGTCTAGAGAAGCCGCAAATCTTAAGAAGAGGTCCTGCACCAAGGAAGGAGGAAGAGTTACGATCTAGGAAAGTCAATTAGGCGGAGTTCTATTTTAAAAGGGGAGCGCGGGGAGTGTTCTTCAATAGTTATTTTGTGGCTTTTGGTCCGTTTAAAAATAGATCTATGTGCCGAAGAAAGCCATATAATCATAATTATGCAGATGTTAATGTGGTCTATTACAAGGATTATTTTATAATATTAATAATTTATTGTTTTATTAAAAATAAGTAAAATTATTTTCAGTAATTTTAAATATGGAAAAAAATATTATAGATAAATGTGTTGTTTTACCAAATTTAATTAATATCATTTTAATTGA
>APFE031256749.1:31845-46132 GCA_000404065.3 Pinus taeda | reverse complement strand
ATATAAAATTATGTTGAAAAATCTCACAAACTTAAAATAGACTAATTATTATTTAAATTCCTAATATTATTAATTTAACTTCCATATACCACTTAATCATAATCATGTAAATATTAATGTAGTCCATTACAATGATTAAGTTGTGATATTAATGTAGTGCATTACAAGGATTATCTTATGATATTAGCAATCTATTGTTTTGTTAATAAATAAGTAAAATGGTTTTAGAGTAATTTTAAATATGAAAAAACTAAATATATATATGAATGTGTTGTTTTAGAAATTTAATAATATCATTTTAATTTGATATTTCTGGATTCATTATATTAAAAACTTTAGTTTAGGTTTAGAGCTAACAATTGTGACTTATTATTATAATATTGATATTAAATATCATTAAGCTTTGAAAGCTAAATAATTAAAAATATGAGTGTGATTTTTTATTATTTAAATTTCCTAATATTTATTAATTTAACCTCCATATACAACATAATTATAATCATGTAGATATTAATGTAGTGGATTACAATGATTAAGGTGTGATATTAATGAAGTCCATTACAAGAATTATCTTATGATATTAACAATATATTGTTTTATTAATTAAAAAGTAAAATGATTTAGAGTAATTTTAAATATGAAAAAAAAACTAATATATATATGCGTTGTTTTAGAAATTTAATAATATCATTTTAATTTGATATTTTTGGATTCATTATATTAAAGATTCTAGTTTAGGTTTAGATCCAACCATTGTGACTTATTATTATAATATTGATATTAAATATCATTAAGTTTTGAAAGATAAATAATTAAAAATATGAATGTGATATTTTATTATTTAAATTTCCTAATATTTATTAATTTAACCTCTATATAGCACATAATCATAAACATGTAGATATTAATGTAGTCCATTACAATGATTAAGTTGTGATATTAATGCAGTTCATTACAAGTATTATCTTATGATATTAGCAATCTATTGTTTTATTAATAAATAAGTAAAATAATTTTAGAGTAATTTTAAATATGAAAAAAATTAATATATATGAATGTGTTGTTTTAAAAATTTAATAATATCATTTTATTTTGATATTTATGGATTCATTATATTAAAAAATTTGGTTTAGGTTTAGAGCCAACAATTGTGACTTTTTTCCCTTGGGAAAAAGTCGTAATTTTCATTAAGGTTAAGAAAATTACATTTTGCAGATGCCGTAGCATATTCGAATGCAGGTACAAGCCTGTCTAGTATGAAGGGACTCCACACAGGGAGTATCAAAAAAAGTACAGAAACTATAATCAAAATTTTGTCTGGCTCTACGCAGAGAGCATTATATACTGTAATATCACAGAAGAGTATCCATATTTACAAACTGTAATAAACAAAAACTGCATAAGAATAATGGGCAGGTAGCCCTATCATTCCAGCTGATCATCAAAAGGACGGTGATAATACTGATAATAGATGCCATCGCCTTCCTCTTGGATCCACCAGTCTTCACCTATTCTGTGCGCTGCCTCTTTGGAGAGCTGGTCTGCTCTGGTATTTTGTTCCCTGTAAATGTGATGACAGACAAATGATTCAAAAGAAGAGATCAATCGCTTTGCCTCATCCAGGATATGTCTCAAAGCAAAAGCATGACAATGAGATGCATTATTGAGCCAGTTGCAAACAACTTTGGAATCACCAAATATCTGTAAATGTCTGCAATGTTTAAGGATAGCAAAATGTATGATGTGTTTGGCTGCGCAGAGTTCTGCAAAATTATTGTTGCCCCTGCCCAAGTTAATTTGGATCTTGAAGCAGTGTCTGTCATTTAAATGAAGGATGGCGCCCCCCCCACATCCTTCATCCTGAGTAGATCCGTCAAAAAAAGCCCATGGTTTAGTGTAATCAATGGGGATAGGTCTTAGCGTTCTCGGAGGGGCGGAATGGTCATCTTCAGGTAATAGATTATAATCAGCAATAGTGTGAGAAATGATCGTTGGCCAGTGCGGTAATTTAAGCTGGAAGATTGATTGATTGCAGGCATTCCATATAGCCCAACAGAGCAGCATAGGGAGGTTCCTAGCCTTGCCTATATTCTCATTGTACCAGTTAGTCCAGGCCTCCTGGATGGAGTGGCCATGCCATTCCTTCATGTGCGGGATGTGTGTTTGAATAGATTGCCAGAATGTGATGGTCAAGCTGCAGGTTAGGAAAAGGTGCTCTGTGGTTTCGTCCGCATTTAGGCACATGTGACAGCGGAAGGGACCATGGAAAGATCTCTTCATAAGATTAGAACCGGTGGGGACTTTATCAAAGATGATGTTCCACATTAAAAGTCGCGTCCTAGGTGCAGCTTTGAATTTCCAAATCGACTTCCAGGAGGGAAGAATTACATGTGGTTTATGGGGTTCCATAAGTCTGATATATCCCAGCTTGGGTGTGTATGCACCATGTTTTGCATGTGCCCAGATAATCTCATCAGGTCCCTCCGTTAGTCTGATCTGAGCTTGCTCGAGCGCGGATGTAGTCCTTCCAAACATCATGCCATTGGATAGGCAGATCTATTGCGTTGGCGGATAACCATGCCTGGTGAAGGAAGGAGGAGTTAGCTGGGTCTCCTATATGAATGATGTACATGATGCCTCTGTCTTGTAGTAGTTGAATAAGATCCGCTGGGAGTCTATGTGAATTCCCGCAGCCAACCCAAGGGTCCATACCAACACGGACTGCATTGCCTTCTTTTATCCTCCAGGTGATGCCATCCCTAATCAGGGAAATAGAGTCAATGACTGCTTTCCATATGATGGAGTAATGATTATTTTGTCCATGTCTGATGCAAATCCAATCTAAGATGGACAGGGGCTTGATATATTTAGAATATGCCACTCGGGTCCAGAGACTGTCAGCTGTGAGTAGGCTCCATCCAAGTTTGGCTGCCAGTGCTTTAGAGAAAATAGCCAGCCTCTTTATACCCCATCCTCCCCAGCATTTGGGTTTGGTAATGGTCTCTCATTTCACCCAAGCGAAAATACGTCCCTGTTTGTGTCCTTTCCAAAGGAATCTACAACATATGTTCTGTAGCCTGTTCAGGATGCCCCTTGGGATCCAAGCAAGGGCCATCCAATATACAGGTGTGGCTTCTATGACTGCTTTGATGAGTACAAGTCTTCCAGCTCGCGATAGATATTTATGATACCAGACATGTAGTCTCTTCTCTACTTTAGAGATAAGCCATAACCAATCTGCAATTTTATATCCTAATGGTTTTAGTCGAAAGCCAAGATACTTAATACCTTCATTTAACTCCAAGGTAACGAATGGGAATCGTTGTGTGGTATAGGTAATTTCATGCACCGAGCAGCCTACCGGTGTAATTGTGGATTTATTATTGTTGATCAGCATCCCCCTTGCCTGTTGGAATAGATGGAAGGAGTTATGTAAAGAGGTGGAGTCTCCGATACTGCCATTTAGGAATATGAGTATATCATCGACGAATAACAGGTGAGTAAGAAAGAAATTATCCACAATTTTGATGCCTGTAATCTGATGTCGATCTCTGGTGGATAGGATTATCCTGCTAAGGCCTTCCATGATGAGGAGAAAGAGTAGGGGGGAGAGTGGGCATCCCTGCCTAAGCCCTCTTTCAGCAGTGAAGAAGGTAGTAGCTTCTCCATTAAGTAGGACACTATATGGTACATCAGTAATGCAGCTCATCACCCATTTGATGAAGACATAAGGGAAACCAAGATGAGTGAGCAGTAGTCTGAGGTACAGCCAATTTGTTCTGTCAAAT
This sequence comes from Pinus taeda, assembly GCA_000404065.3. Classification (NCBI taxonomy): domain Eukaryota; kingdom Viridiplantae; phylum Streptophyta; class Pinopsida; order Pinales; family Pinaceae; genus Pinus; species Pinus taeda. Next base: position 42,344 of record APFE031256749.1, on the reverse strand, counting down.
GCCTTAGATAGATCCACTTTGAGTATCATACCCTTCTACTTCTTAGTCTGTAGAGTATGCATGAGTTCCTGTGCTGTAGCAATGGCTTCATGGATCTGTCTGTGATGAAGAAAAGCGAATTGTTTAGAAGATATATGTTGTGAGAGGATGGGCTTGAGGCGGTTCGCAAGGATCTTTGCAATGATCTTGTACAAACAGTTACAGAGAGAGATGGGACGAAATTCATCATATGAGAGCGGGTTATCTGTCTTCGGTATGAGGGCGATGAAAGTGTATTTGATAGCTGATGATATTCGACCTCTTCTTCTGTTGTCCTCCACTAATCTCAATAAGTCATGCCCCAGGATGTCAAAAAAAGAGATGTAAAATTCAATGGTCCATCCATCTGCACCAGGGCTTTTGTCCTTTTTAAACCATTTCAGAGTGGCTTCCAGTTCATCCATAGTCACCTCCTTCAGCAACTCTTCCGAGTTTTCCTGGTCCACATATCTTGGGAAGAGTTCTGCCACTCTCATGATTTCAAGAATATTTACATTCCCTGGTGCCTTGTAGATACCACTAAAATGTTCAGTGGCAAGTCTAGCCAAATTCTGCTGATTAGTAATGGTGTGGCCTTGTTGATCCCTTAATTCCCATATGGTATTGATAGTTTTCCTACCGTTGGCAAATTTGTGATAGAATTTGGTGTTATTGTCACCTTCGGTTAACCATATAGCTCTGCTCCTCAATCTCATACTTTCTTCTCGATCCTTCAATATTTGAGACCGTTTGGCAATCAGTAGATTATACTGTTCCTTATATTCCGGGGAGGAGTAAGTGCCAGATGAGGAGTTCTCAAATTCAGTAATAAATCTTTCTGCTTCAGAGAGGGTATGGTTGTCTTGGATCCGCTTCTGATGAGCCCAGTTTTTTGTAATCTGCTTGAGCTCTGATAACTTCCTGACAAAACCAGCGGAGTATTCCTCATCATCCCGAATAGGATTATTCTGCCAGTAATCATGGACCATATGGATGAAAGTTGGATCTTGTATCCAGGAGGCGTTGAATTTGAAAGGACTTTTAATTTTGTGAGTAAGGCCATCTATCTCCAGGTAGATCGGTCTGTGATCTGATATGCCACCAGTTCCAACCCATTGTCGAGATCGAGGTAGATCATTGTATAACTGTTCTTTTATGAGATAGCGATCAAGTCTCCTGGCCAAACTCTGGTCGCCACTCCTATTATTCGTCCAGGTGTACTGAAGTCTGGCAGTGGGGATATCCACCCAATGATGTTCCTCCAATAGAGAGGAGATGGTATCTGAGAAAGAGTCCACTTGGGCCAAATTCCCCCAGGATTCACAGTGACCCAGGGAGAAATTTAAGTCCCCTCCCATGATGATATTCTCTGCTTGTAAAAGCTCCCTTTCAAGGAGTGATCTCCAGAATGTAGCTCGATCCATACAGGGACCGTAGACATTGATGATGCGAAGCTCCCTCTCAAGTGTATGTTCGAATATGTCAAGGCCAATAAATCCTTTGCCACCCCATAAATTGCGAATATCCAATGTCCTATTACAAATCCCAATAGCTAGGCCCCCGGTTCTCCCAGATGCATCAAGTGCATGGAAAGTCTAGTTGGGGAGCCAAGAATTAAGAGTGAGAATGAGATGGTCTGATTGGCTTAGGGTCTCCTGAAGGAAAATAATGTCCAGTCGATCAGAGGTTAGTAACCTCCTGAGAGCTAGTTTTTTGGGTTTACTAGCAAACCCTCTACAGTTGAATGAGAGGATCTTCATTAGGGGGGAGGGGGAGGGCCTTGCTTCGCTCTAAGGGCCCCAAAGATTTTTTTCTGTCGCCCAAGGGCGATCTCCTCATCCGCGGTGTGTCTAGCTTTAGAGATACGAGAAGGACAGCCTCTAGTTAATCTGAAGGAGGAGCCGATGGGGGAGGGGGTGGGATCGAGCAGGTAGGGGATGTGAGGGGGAGTGAGGGAGTAGACAGCTTAACAGAGAAAGAAGAGACCAATGATGTGCAGGATGCATATGAGGGAAAAGAGATAGGAGGAGATGACATACCCTTCAGCACTGATTTCGCCGGAGGGGTCTGTGTAAGCTCCTGGTCCTTAGTGGATGATGGCGATGCCGGATTAGGTGCAGCAGACACATTACATGCAGGTTCCGGTTCCTGTTCCCCTTGTGGTGCCTCGTCCGCCTGAGTGTGCTGTTGGGGCATAGATGGCGATGCTGATCGGTGCAGGGGAGTCAACCGAGTGTTATCAGCATCCTCTTCCGGTACTGTCCTTTGCGATTTCCGAAGAAGCGGGCAATCCCTGTAAAGATGCCCGACTTTATGGCAACTGCGACAGGGATATGGAATACCCTCATAGTCGATAATTTGTCGACGCGCCGTGTCCCTCCACTGAATTGTGATGTACTCATATAGGCCTCCCCTGGTGTCCATGTAAACAAGAATCCTGGCATATGCCATCATGCCCGTCTGAAGATAGGATTTATCATAGCCCATGTAAGATCCGAGTGCATTGCCAATGCGTTTGAAGATATCCTCTGACCAGTATTGTAGAGGGAGACCGGGTAAACAAATCCATATGGGTCCAACCCCAATCTGTTCTGTCTCAGGATCAAATAAGGGAGTCCATCTTTTTAGAATCACAGGCGCATGATCAAAATGCCAATGAGTGGACAGTACCTAGTTTGTGTGATCTGCATGCGTGAATCTCAGGGCAAACCATCCCCTCACAAATGTCTGCACAAAGGGGAGATCAACCAAGTGTTGCCCCCAAATCTCGGATGCCCATTCCTTCAAGCGTGCCACCGTATAATTTCGTCCCCGGATGCGCCCAACTAAGACACGGTCAGCAAAATCCATCGTATCGCCCCACTGGATGTCCTCTTCCAGTCTGAGGAAATAATCAGATTCCCTTGATTTGAAACACTTTGATTTTCTTTGAGGGCCACCAGAGGGGTTAGGGTTCTGCGATTGTCCAGAAGCCTGAGGATGGTAGAGGGGAGGTGTAGAGGGCTGATAGGAGGCCGGGATACCAGCAGAGATATCGCGAGGAAAATCAGACGGGGGGCCGGTGAGAGGGGGAATGGAGGTGAAACAGCCAGATGAGGGACCGAGAAAAACCAAGGGGCCGGAGGAGGTAAGTGCCAGATGAGGGTTATGCGGAGGTCGGTGGGATGATACAACAGTCAGAGGGTCTAAACCTGGGTTAGGGTTAAGACTACTAGCAACAAACCCGAGGGTCGCCGGGGAGTGAGGAGGCGTCGAGAGGGCCGGCCAGGTGGGAGGTGCATCCGGGAGGATTACCGGCAGAGACCTGGACGGTTCACCATGAGAAAAATGAGAGTAAAGCCCTGAGTAACCGTCAAAATACATACCTTTTGAGCTGGCATTTGGGGTCTGCCAGATAGAGACGCCCTCCAAAGGGTCAGCAAAGTAATCCACGGTCTCGAAATCCTCCATGGTCGACTGCGCCTCGGAACGGTGAGTACTTTGCGAAGCTGAGAGGCCGGAGAAAATGACAGGTAGCGGCAGAATGTTCAAATGAGAATTCGCCGCAAAGGGGCGCAAGCACAGCTGCAGGTAATGATAACCCCCGGGCGATGCGATACCGGACGTCAACAGGAAACGGTAGCGGTAATGTCGGGCGGAAAAGCGTAAGGTAGTAAACGGGATAGCAGGTTACCAGTATCCGCAGGGTTTCAGAAACCCTAACCAAACCCGGATCGAGCGATAGTCTTCCACGGCGTCCGCATCTTTTTCCCCTCTCAGAAATCTCTGGAGAGTTGAAGTTATTTAAAAAAATAAAAAAATAAAAAAATTATAGCAAAGTAATGCTTATAAATATTGTTGTGGTAGTTTTCATAAAATTGAGGCCATACAATCAATTTACCATGCACAGTTTTCAACAATTGTGACTTATTATTATAATATTGATATTAAATATCATCACGTTTTGAAAGATAAATAATTAAAAATATGAATGTGACTTTTTATTATTTAAATTTCCTAATATTTATTAATTTAACCTCCATATACCACATAATCATAATCATGTAGATATTAATGTAGTCCATTACAAAAATTAAGTTGTGATATTAATTGAAGTTCATTACAAAAGGATTTACCTTATGATTTACTAATAAATCTTATTGTTTTTATTAATAAATAAGAGTAATTTAAAATATGAAAAAAATTAATATATATGAATGTGTTGTTTTAGAAATTTATTAATATCATTTTAATTTGATATTTCTCGATACATTATATTAAAAATTTTAGTTTAGGTTTAGAGCCAACAATTATGACTTATTATTATAATATTGATATTAAATATCATTAAGTTTGAAAGATAAATAATTAAAAAGAAGAATGTGATTGTTTATTATTTAAATTTCCTAATATTTATTAATTTAACCTCCACATACCACATAATCATAATCATGTAGATATTAGTGTAGTCCATTACAATGATTAAGTTCTGATATTAATGCAGTCCATTACAAGGATTATCTTATGATATTAACAATCTATTGTTTTATTAATAAATAAGTAAAATGATTTTAGAGTAATTTTAAATATGGAAAAAATTATCATATAGGAATGTGTTGTTTTACAAATTTAATAATGTCATTTTAATTTGATATTTCTCCATTCATCATATGATTGAGTCAACAAAAATTTGTCAAATTCCAACCAAAAATTGTAAAACATCTAGGTTTTAGGAAATCATTAAAAAAAATATTTATAAATATATAAAATAAAAATAATAATTCAGTTTTAAGATTAAGATCAACCTATATATCATTATTTTTTTAAAACAATGAAGACATAGACTTTATTATTTTAGAAACACATTTTCTTAATGGTTAAAAACATTTAAATTAGATTTTTTATGACTAAGAATTACATTATTAAATAAGAAAGACCATGTTAATAAATAATAAGAAATTCAAATAATTAACATTTTTTTATAATTATATAAAATTATGTTGAAAAATCTCACAAACTTAAAAGAGACTACATTTTTTATTATTTAATTTCCTAATATTTATTTAATTTAACCTCCTTAATACCACCTTAATCATTAAATCATGTTAGATATTAATATAGTCCCATTAGGATGATTGAGTTGTGATTAATTATAATTGCAGTCCATTAACAAGGATTTATCTTATGATTATTAACAATCAGTTTTATTAATAAATAAGTAAAATGATTTTAGAGTAATTTTAAATATGAAAAAAATTAATATATGAATGTATTGTTTTATAAATTTAATAATATCATTTTAATTTGATATTCCTGGATTCATTATATTAAAAAAAATTAGTTTAGGCTTAGAGCCAACAATTGTGACTTATTATTACAATATTGATATTAAATATCATTAAGCTTTGAAAGATAAATAATTAAAAATATGAGTGTGATTGTTTATTATTTAAATTTCCCAATATTTATTAATTTAACCTCCATATACCACATAATCATAATCATGTAGATATTAATGTAGTCCATTACAATGATTAAGGTGTGATATTAATGCAGTTCATTACAAGGATTATCTTATGATATTAACAATCTATTGTTTTATTAATAAATAAGTAAAAAGGTTTAGAGTAATTTTAAATATGAAAAACTAATATATATGAATGCCTTGTCTTAGAAATTTAATAATATCATTTTAATTTGATATTTCTAGATTCTTTATATTAAAAAAAATTGTTTAGGTTTAGAGTCAACTATTATGACTTATTATTATAATATAGATATTAAATATCTTTAAGTTTTGAAAGTTAAATAATTAAAAATATGAACGTGATTGTTTATTATTTAAATTTCCTAATATTTATTAATTTAATCTCCATATATGACATAATCATAATCATGTAGATATTAATGTAGTCCATTAAGATGATTAAGTTGTGATATTAATGCAGTTCATTACAAGGATTATCTTATGATATGAACAATATATTGTTTTATTAATAAATAAGTAAAATGATTTTAGAGTAATTTTAAATATGAAAAAAATTAATATATATGAATGTGTTGTTTTAGAAATTTAATAATATCATTTTATTTTGATATTTCTGGATTCATTATATTAAAAATTTTGGTTTAGGTTTAGAGCCAACAATTGTGACTTATTATTATAATATTGATATTAAATATCATTAAGTTTTGAAAGATAAAAAATTAAAAATATGAGTGTGATTGCCTATTATTTAAATTTCCTAACATTTATTAATTTAACCTCCATATACCACATAATCATAATCATGTAGATATTAATGTAGTCCATTACAATGATTAAGTTGTGATATTAATGAAGTCCATTACAAGGATTATCTTATGATATTAATAATCTATTATTTTATTAATAAATAAGAGTAATTTTAAATATGAAAAAATTAATATATATTACAAATGTGTTGCTTTCGAAATTTTATTAATATCATTTAAATAATATTTGTTGGATACATTAATATTTAAAAAATTTACTAGTTTAGTTAGAGGCCAACAATTATGACTTATTATTATAATATTGATATTAAATATCATTAAGTTTGAAAGATAAATAATTAAAAATATAAATGTGCTTGTTTATTATTTAAATTTCTTAATATTTATTAATTTAACCTCCATATACCACATAATCATAATCATGTAGATATTAATGTAGTCCATTACAATGATTAAGTTGTGATATTGATGCAGTCCATTTGAAGGATTATCTTATGATATTAACAATCGATTGTTTTATTAATAAATAAGTAAAATGATTTTAGATTAATTTTAAATATGATTTTTTTTTTTTCTAAGTAAAATTAATCTATTAATATATACAGAAAGATACAAAGAGGACAAAGCCTCAACCAAGGTATTGAAGTGTATCAACAAAATCTGGACTGCCTCAACATTGGGGAGACCAGTCTGGTGAGAGCAAAAACCTCAAATATGGCATCACGTCTCAAGTCCAGACCCCACAAAAGAAACAGTAAGATGGTTCCTTGACGATTAGTCCAAATAGGAAATCAGAACCCAAGCAACACGAGCAAAAAAGACTAGATAATGAATACCTGGGCATCCACAACCTGCCGATGCGATATTGCGATGCGATCTGATCCGCGTCATCGCATCGCATCGCACCATCGCACATCACACCACATTGCATCGCATCGCATCGCACATATAAAGGTGTGAAGGCTCTGCCCCTTGGTTTCTGCTAATGCGATATTGCGATGCAATCTGATCGCAATCACATATCGCTATATGATAAGGCCTTGCCCTTTGGTCTCCCCATTCTGTGATCTGTCGATATTTCGATGTGATCTGATCGCAATCGCTTATTGCTGTTAATTACCAACTGCATCCGAGGGTTGAGCACCCGCATCCTAGAGTATAGCATCATTTTGGAACAGAAGTTTGCATTCCTGTTCATGATCATGATTCGGGATTATGTCTAGAGTTCCTGTGATTAGAGTGTGCTCAGATTCCACACCCAAATTGGCCAGAAGGTCTGTGACCTTGTTGCCTTCCCTCTTAACATGATTGAAGATGATTGCTCGATTGTTGTGAAGCGAATGTTCTATGGCCTCCAATCTTGCTTCGAGTCTCCAGCTATTGGCAATTTTCCTAACATGAGTCCCATTTAGGAGTTGTTTGGCCATGTTGATGAGGATTAGGGAATCACCTTCGATTTCTAGGGGATGAAAGTTATGTTTCCAGGATAGGAGGAGTCCTTGCCAGAGACCCTCCAATTCAGTCGAGTTTTTGGTGTCCCATCCTATGTTTCCAAAGTAAATAAGGAGTGGCGAGCCTTCATGATTTCTGAAAATTCCATCGAATCCTGCTTTTCCAAGGTTGCCCTTTGATGCTCCATCAAAGTTGAGCTTGAAAGTGTGCTTTGGAGGGGAGGTCCAAGAATCCTTTTTTGTGTTGATGCTCTTTGAGGGGGCTTGATTATGAGTTCCCTGTGGGAGATGCATGTTCCAGTTAGCCCAGATGGCCTTCTCATTTGCAAGAGTGGGAAAGTCATCCGGCAACCAACTCCAAAGCGCCAAGGTCTCTTTGAGATTCAGACAGAAGTTGCTCCAGATGATCTTTAGCGGAGTACTTTAATCTTTGAATATGCGCTTGTTCCTTTCTTTCCAAATGCACCAAAGGAGGAGCCCAGGAATCAATCTCCATAATTGATTGAGAACTTCACTCTTGTAGGGGTTCTGTTGCCATTGGCGAATGGAGTTGGTGATATCGTCAGACACTCTGCATCCAGAAGGTTGGCTAGGGTGCAAGAATCCAGAAGGTACTGAAGTGTTTCCTCCTAAGAGTTGCAATTGACACATATTGAGGGTCCATGATAGTTTCTTCGCCTGAGTTTGTCCCAAGTGAGGATTTTCCAGTGCCTAACGAACCAGAGGAAGAGTGAGACTTTGGGCTAGGTGCCTGGTGACCATATTCTACCCCAGATGGGATCTAGGGGTGAGGGATCTGTACAAATGATTTTATAAGCCTCTATGGTGGAGAAGGTTCCTCTAGGCAAGTAACCCCATCGTAGAATGTCCGTACCTTCGGAGTATCTGATTCGTCGATTCTGGAGCTCCCTTTCCAAGTCCCTCAGAGTTTGGTGATCCGCGTTCTTGATTATCCTGTCGCTTTGTTGCCATTGTCTGTACCCTTGATCTATATCCTGAGTCCAATACTGTCAGACCTCCTCCTTGTTAACGCCCAGGTTGTTCCCTATGACTCCTTAGGGAATACGGCCGGGGTAACCACTAACCAATCTTTGGGCTACAGCTTCTAGCCTAGCTGTAGTCAGAGAGGGCTCTCTCTATGGGGTTTGTCACTGCTTTTGATAAAGGTTTTAGGCTAGTTGTGAAGTACAATTTTTGGTTGTTTCTGTGTTTGGTTGGGACGATGCTTCTGATTTCTTTTAAGTCTATCCGCAGGTGAAACTAATCCATTGGGCAATGGGGTCTTGGACAGTTTTCCCTTGAGATCTTGATTTGGTGGGGTGTAGCTACAGGGCCTGTGTGTATTCCATGAAACAAAATGTAAATTGTGAGAGTGAGGTGAAGAACAGCTAGCAAAGAGCAATTAAGATTTCTTTACTTAAGCTGACTATTGTAAAAGAGGTTTGTTATCTAGGAGCAATTACTTGAATTCCTAAAATAACAACGCATGGTGATGATGTAGTATTAAAGGTAGCAGTGAAGAATTACTCTTTAAATACTTTAACAGAAGAAAACATATAAGATAGCTTAGATTGAGCTCAGGGTAGCCAATGACTAAATCCTGAGACTATTAGTTTTCCTTACTACCTAGATTTTCAAGTGCATAGAAAACATGAAGGACATATGAAAGAACAATGATCACAGGTGAAACAAAGAGCCATGAGAAAAACTTATTGAGCCATGAAATACACAGGAATCATGCAACTTTGAGCCATACACCATCAGGAGATCAAGAGACAAACATGCTTGAAGAAATCCCACTGTCCTTTGTATTAACTGTCTGAGAGTTTACAATATCAGAATAACAGAAGAGATATCAAGGGATTTCTTACATCCGGAGTCCAACCCCTCTAAACAAACGCGAGGGGGAATATATAGAGGTTTCATACAAAAATATCTCAGGTATGGAGTCATCTGAGAGGAAAATATCTCTTACACTCGCACAGGGAGAGTAGATGAGAAGTAATTACAAACATAAACGATTCTTTAAAAGCCTTTAACTCCTATCAGGATAATGTTTGACCTTTGGGCATGGCGGAGTCAGCTGTGCGGCTTTATCATAACTGCAAAATGAAGCGCTCTGCAGCCTTTACTTTTTGTGTCTTCTTGGCCCTGCCACCTGTGCTTGTTGATGCTGCTGCTGCGGTCGAGTACCTGTGCTGAGTTGGCTCAGCGTCTTCATGCTTTTTGTCATGGCTTTGTCCACCTGTAGATGCAATATAGACTGTTTTGCTGAAAAAGATTTAATCTTCAACTTTGGTTCAAAAGTAGCCTTATTAAATCTTGCCATGTATCTGGAGGGGGAAGCTGATGTTTCAAAATTGACCCTAAGGTTTCATCAGCCTCTGTATACTTGTAGAAATGAGGAGGCTCATCAAACAGATGTGATACTTCATTCTTGATAAAGAACAAATTATCTAATTTCTCAAAAAGAGCTTGTCCTGTTATTGGGCCTGCTGAAGATGTCCCTGGTGCCTCAGCAATTTGAATTGCTGCAAAAGTGCTTACCCTCTTGATATATTTTTCATGAGAGAGTAACTTCCCAGATTCTAGCAAGTTGGGAAGGCCTCTGTCCTGCAGGACTGTGAACCTATTCTGAAACTTGTTTATGTCTGCCTGCATATCCTGGATTCTCCTGTCCAGGGTCTGGATTAGGTTCTTCATTATTGTGACTCTTTTAATCACAGATATGGTTTTAGTTCTATTTCCAATTCCCATTTTCACCAACTGGGAACTTGTCCTATAATTTAGCACTTC
>APFE031256748.1:0-11138 GCA_000404065.3 Pinus taeda | reverse complement strand
TAGCTGTGTATCGACAACCATGAACAAGTATTTGTATCCCTGGATTAACGAAAACAGATCCCTGTTCGATTTCCCATACTCGCAATAAAGACGGATCAGGTTGAGCATCTGCCACAACACCTTCCAGTCCGTCTCTTCCTTCTTTTCGTTCTCCTTCTGAGAAATATGACGATAATGGGACACCAAATCCTTCAATAGACGTGTCATTTCACTCTGGCTTAAGATTTTAGTATAATCGGGAATTACCTGAAGCCCTGGGATTCGGTTTTGCATGATGTATCGCTGCATCTCTTGTTTCAACTCAGTTTGGGGGATGGCATTGTTGATGTGGAAAGGCTGGCGAGTATATGGATTGAGGGCCTCGTGTTTAGTCACCCAAATTGTCTCGAGTGTCCTGCGGTTGTATAGCAGCTGAGCAGGGTCTTCTGCATGCGGGAGTCGATGGGATCGTAAGCAAATTCTTGGAAAAGCACATCCATGTATTCTTGCGGAACACCATCTGAAGCCATTTCTGTATCGGTTAGCAAAGATAGACATGCATGCGTATCATTCGTAGTTTTTGATAGACGGGTTTCTTATATAAGGATAACGTAGCATCTAAATTCCACATAAGTTATGAGGTGGCGAGCCGACGGACCATGGAAACATTGTCGAACGTTAAAGTGTGTTGTATATCAAACAAAACCCTACCCTAGGTCATATGAATTAATGTTATATGATCTAGGTCATACCATATGCAATGTTAGATTTAAAAAGGATTGAATTTATATGCGAAGTGGTGAGTGTTTGTCTTCATGTTCACCCTAACCTATAGGCAATGTGAATTAATGTTATATGACGTGGGGCGTACCATATGCAATACTATATTTTAAAAGGATTGAATATATGCCAAGTGGTCATTGTTTGTCTTCATGTTCATGATATATATCCAAGTTTTAGTCGACGTAACTCAACTATGTTTTGAAGTGTAGGTAATAAAACTTGCATGTGTACTCTTCCGTTTCGATTCTTGGTCTAAGTTGGATAGAGGTTTTATAGTGTTTTGTTGTTGTTGTTTTTTGTTTTGTACATTTGGGCTTTTTTTCCTTTATTTTGGAAATGAGTGAATTAAAAGAGGGACCATTGTCTTTTTTTCCAAAAGCATTGTTGCGAACTCTTTTTCAAGTTAAATCAAATATGCTAAACAAAGAGTTTAATTTTGGGCTTTCCCTATTTTTAGGGTGCAATAGCAAACCAATTTATGAGGGAAATGTATCCCTAAAGCTCCTCACAACCTTACTTTTATAATTCCACCTACATGTAAGCTCCTCATAACCCTAGTTTTATAATTCCACCCAAATGTATAAACAATCATGCTAGATGAATGAAAGACCATGCTTTCATTTGTAAATTTATTGGCAGTTGGCTTACAGAGAACGAACTAGATCGTTGGATTGCCCAAAAATGGCAACCTAAAGGAGACATAGACTTAAGATTGGGCCTAAAGGTTTCATTATAGTCATATTCTCTAACTTGGAGGATAAATCAATGATTCTCAAGGGGGGTCCATATTTATATAACAATGTGGGATTATATATCCATCAATAGGAGGAATGCTTCTATCCAAACAATGAAGAATTCCAATGGGCACCAGTTTGGGTACAACTATATTCTTTACGAGCTAATTTTTGGATTCAATAAATTCTAGAAGGTATACGAAATGTTCTTGGTAGGTTTGTTAAAGTTTCATAGGTAATAAAAAGGGGAAGAAATATTCCATATGCTCGAATCAACATCTACATGAACATCTAGGAGCCTTTACACGATTCAATTAACCTAAACTATTGAGCCAAAATATGGTCTCCACCTTGGATTATGAACATATTCCTTTTCCTTGTCCTCTATGTCATGAACATGGTGATATGCTCATAGACTGTCCACTTAAGAAGAACATAAGAGTAGAATCTGTAGGTATCAATGGTTTTAAAAAGGTTTCATCCCAAAGAAGAAACTCTAGAATGAGGAATTTGAAAAATCTAGCGGTAATGCATGATAACAATGCTTTCAATGTGCTAGAAAATATGGAGGAATATCCTAAGGTGGAAGGGATCAATGATGTTCCCATGATGGAGTGCATTCTAAACACATAGGAACAAATACAAGTTAAACAACCTGTGAAAAGGAAGTCCCGAGAGGTTGATGTAAGCAAAGATAATTGTATCATTATTACAAACCTTCTAGCTATCAAAGAAGTGGCTCTTTGAGTCAAACAAAACTATTATTATTTACAAAAGGAGGAGTCTTAGTAGACCTCTTAAATGATTGAGCTATAAGAGATCTAGCAGAGATATCTATCAAGCAAAGAGAATAGCATGTGAAGGCATTGATAGAATAGAAGACTTTAAAGCGCAAACATTCCAATGGAGCACGTGAGATTCTTTTCTTACAAGAACTTCGGGAAAAAGGTAAGGATGTGTTGGTGAAAGACTTGGTTAAAGATGATAACAGAAAGGGTGCAAACCAAAGAGGGATTCCCTACAAGAAAATTAGGAATACTTAGTGAAATGTGGACAAGCATCAATAATCTCTAATTACTTTCTTGTTGCCACTAAAAACCCGCAATGAAGATCATTTCATGAAATATCCATGGTTTGAATAAAGGGTAAACATAGGTATTTATGAGACCAAATCAAAAAGGAGAAGCCAAAAATAGTGATGGTGCACGAAACCAAACTGACTTGGGATAAACTGACAATGATTGTTGAAGCTTACTGCAAAGTATGTCAATTCATGGTTATTCAAGCCCAAGACAGTTCGGGAGGAGTAGCCATTTTATGAAATCTATCACATTCGTCTTGGATTATGAGAGGTGACTTTAATATCATTTGTTCCTTAAATGAAAAGAAAGGAGGTATAGATCAGAGTTTAGTAACATTTGATGATCTTATTCATAATCTCAATCTAGTAGATCTTTCAACCATAAATGGTATATTCACATGGAATAACATATGAGGAGGAAGACACTAGATTGCTAGTCATCTATACTATTATTGGGTGTTGACACAAGTCATACAGAAAGATATCTTCATAGAAGCCACCATATTGCCTCTCCTGGGTTCAGATCATATCCCACTCCACTTTGAACTCGAACTAAAGGAAACCGTAAAGAATTGGCCTTTTCAATTTGAAGCCTTCTCGTTATAGGCTCTAGACTTTCTCGATAAGGTTTGAGGATGATGGAAAGATATCAACGTCAAAATATGGAATAAGATGCATGAGTTTGAGCTTAAATTAAAGGTATTAAAATAAAGAATCAAATATTTGGGACAAAAAATAATTTGGAAATATCTCTGAAGAAAAAGAAATATTAGAAAAAAAAATACACGATTTGCAACAATGTATGATATTGAATGGAAAAACTTTAGACTTAGTAATGGAGGAGGGTTTAACGCTACACCAACTGGAACAAAGGTGAAAGAAAGAGAAAATATAATGGAGGCAAAACTCAAGAATTCAATAGTTGAAGGCACGAGAGTGAAACACGAAATTTTTCCACAAGTCAATGTTGCAACAAAGACACAATAACTAAATCTTTTCCATTCTATGGGTAGATGGTACTTGCAAAATTATTCATAAGCATATTGAGGAGGAGTTGATTAAATATAATCATGAAATTTTATTTGAAGCTCTAAATAATCTATTGGAAAGGAAGAGGAGCCAGAACAAAAAGTTTTCACACAAAAGACATGAGTTGTGGCTCTTCTAAGTATCACACAAAAATTGATGATTACAATGAACCCGGTGAAGGGTACTTAACCTTTTCCAACTAGCAACTCACCTAAAATAACTTGACATAAAACCACACACCAAATTCGACTATGACTTAACTCGACTTGACTGAACACTTAGTTAAGTGACTATCTAATTTTAGATAAATCTCCATGCAGGGGTTAATTAGCTATTTTAACACTCCCCCTTAATTACGACCGCTAAACTAAGACATGACTCATGACAACTCAAACATGTTTGTTGGTCTACGTTTCATCTAGGCTTATAACACTGAAGTTTCTTCTATGAAAATCAAACACATCTTTTTCTAATAACTTAGTAAATATATCAGCCAATTGATCACTATATTTACAAGGCTTCACGTGAACTTCTCCATTTCTCATAAGTTCTCTAATAAAATGATATCTAGTATCAATATGCCTTCTCTTTTGATGAAACACACTATTCTTGGATAGTGCAATCGTTGAGGTGTCGTCACAATATATTGTTGTTGATCCTTGTTGTTTTTGCTTGAGTCCATCAAATACTCTTCTTAACCATATTGCTTGAAATGTTGTTGATACATATTTTTCTTCTACTCACGAAAGTGTCACAATTGGCTACTTCTTAGATGCCCACAAAATCACACCTGAACAAATATGGAATACATAATTGGAAGTGCTCTTCCTATCATCCAAAAAATCATTGTTTGTGTACCTAATCAAATCCTTATTTTTTGTGCTTTCATACATTATGCCATAATCTCTAATTCCTGCTATGTATCTCCAAATTCTTTTTCCTGCACTATAATGTGTTTCTTTTGGAGTCTCCATAAATATGGAAATCAAACTCACTTCTTGCATAATATCTGGTCTTGTAGCTGTGAGATACATGAGGCTGCCAACCAATATTTTGAATAGAGTTGGATTGAAATCTATCACTTCATCATCCTTGCTTAAGTTTGTTCGTGTAGCAATTTGTGTAGGGACACGTTTGCAATTCTCCATCCTGAATCTTTTCAACAAATCTCTAGCATATTTATTTTGGCAAATAAAATTCATTTTTCATATTGCTCAACTTCTATGCCAAGAAAATATTTCATGAGACCAAGATTTGTGATCTCAAATTATTTCATCATGACTTCTTTAAATTCATTCAATTCAAAGTCACCTTTATAAATCATGTCATCAACATATAAGCAAACAATCAAAAATTTTCCATGCTCATTTACCTTTGTGTACAAGGTAGCCTCAATGTTGCTTCTACAAAATCCATTATTGATCATGTAGTTTTCAATTTTGCTATACCAAGCTCTAGGTGCTTACTTAAGTCCATAGAGCGCTTTCTTCAATGTGTCAAACTTATCTTCTTTACCTTCAACTTCATAACCTGGAGGTTGCTGCACATAAGTTTCTTCTTCTAGAAATCCATTCAAGAAGGTTGATTTGACATCCATCTGATATACTTTCCACATGTTCTGAATTATTGTCACTAGAACTACTCTTCCAGTATCCAATCTAGCTACCAGAGAAAACGTTTCTCAAAAATATATTCTTGGTTGCAATGAGAATCCTTTTTCTACAAGTCTTTCTTTAAATATGCCAATTTCACCTTTCTTATTCAACTTTGTCTTGTATGCCCATTTCACACCAATGAGATTTTCTTCCTTTAGAAAATCTATCAAACTCCATGTATCATTCTTTTCAATAGCTTCAATTTCTTCATCCATGGCTTGCACCCAATTTTCATCTCTCATTTATTCTTCAAGCAAAGAAGGTTGTAATGACAACAATGCAAAATTTATACTAACATCCAAATCATCATAAATATATTTCAGAATTATTATCTTTCTATTACCATTGTTTGATTCATCTCTTGATTGATTGCTGACAGAATCTCGATCTATTGATCTGCTTGAAGATCCTTGCTACTTAGAAAATCTTTGACTCCTTGCTGGTGTGTCTATGTTTGGTGTCTTCACTTGTGATTCTTGATAATCCTTTTCTGCAACATGATCTTCTTCTATTAGTGGCACTCGTGCATCAAATTGTTTGTTTATACTACCATTCCATGACTCTCTTTTTTTTAACACATCGTCTCTGCTAATTATGGTCTTCTTTGTGATAGGGTTATACAATTTGTAAGATTTTGATTTCTCACTATAAATAGTAAATATTCCTTTTTCACTTTTATCATTCAATTTGCCTCTTAGCTCTTTAGGCGCATGTGCATAGGCTACACATCCAAACACTTTGAGATGAGATACACTGCAAGACATACCTGACCATGCTTCTTTTGATACTTTGTTCATCACACTCTTTGTAGGAGCTTTGTTTATCTCAGAGACAACACATGCAACTGCTTATGCCCAATACTCATTAGACAAGTTTCTTCCTTTCAACATGCTCCTTGGCATGTTCATAATGGTTTTATTTTTTCTCTATGCTACACCATTCTACTACAGTGTGTAACTTGTTGTAAATTGGCTTCTAATTTCATGTTGTTTGCAATACTCATTAAATTCCTTCATATCATATTCTTCACCGTGATATGACCTCAATACCTTGATCTGTTGATCACTTGTTTCTCTTTTAAGGCTTTGAATTCTTTGAACTTTGCAAAATTTCCAGAATTTTGCTTCAAGAAGTAAACCCAAGTCTTTTTGTTATAGTCATCAATGAAGGTGAGGAAATAAAAACTTCCACCATCTATTTTATCCTCATAGGTCCACACAATTTTGTATGCATTAGCTCAAGTGGTTTCTTTGCTTTGTATGCAAATCCCTTTGGAAAACTTTCATGGTGTTGCTTTCCCAAGATGCAACACTAAGAAGTACTAGCAGGTTCTTTGATGGGAGGTAATCCTCTGATCGTCTGGTTTTGTTGCAACAACCTTAAACCAAAAAAGTGCAATTGTCCAAACCGTTAGTGCCATAACTAGTAATAATTAGAACATGCAACAGTAAAAGAATTGACATGATCAGTGTAATTCATGACTAGAGGAAAGAGTATGTTCCTCATCATTTGCACCTTTTCTATCAATTGCTTTCTTGGGGTCTTGTCATATATAACACACGCGTGTCCTTGAAATATAACTTTGTATCCCTTCTGTGCCAATTGACTAGCACTTATCAAATTATTTTTGAGGCCAGATACATAATATACCTTTAATACTGCCTTCGGCTCCCGCTTCTTGGTCGGAATGTTGACCACTCATTTTCCATCTACATCCATAGTCTTGTCAATCCCCAACTTTACCTATGTCTTCACATATTGATCCAAATCTGTAACCAAATTCTTGTTTTTTGTCATGTGGTTACTGTAGCCACTATCTAATAGCCACACATTATGAGAAGGTTCATGCATGGTATGACAAGCTAGGAACATTGATTTAGTACTCTTTGTAGTGACATTAGTTCTCTCATTTCCTTGATCGGCTATCCTTGATTCGAAATTAAATAGAAATGCAACAAATTACAGATATATCGATAAATAAAAAGATGCAGCAAAAATAACACTTCATTTCATTAATATCAAATATTGAAATGTACTTACAAACAAAATGTAAATAAGACTACCTCAACCGATGGTAGCTTATATATGAGAAGGGTTGTGGCTATTACATGTTTCTGAACTGTGTTACAGTGAGGCATGGAGGCCTATTTATTGTTGAGAAAAAATGGAAAACCCTAAAGATCCAAAACCCTAACCCTTGGAGATGAAGCACCAAAGCTATAGGCCTTGTTTGATGTGCACAATACCTCGTTAGAAATATCTATTCGAGGAATACAACTTCCAACTAGCCAATGGTGGTCAAATAGACTGGTTGGCCCCGATTTTCCCAAAAAACATCGTTTAGGGCCTCAAAAATGGCTCGAGAAGTTCACGACCCGAAAAGCTACCAAAAATAGTAATTTGTGCTATAATTAAGGAAACTGAAAAATTGAAAGAGATAGTGGTGGGGGTCCCTGTGGAATATAGATGGGTAGCTAACAAAATTCACTTGGATCAATCCTCTTCCTGCAACCATTGGAGTAGTGCCCAAATTTATTACAGTAATAACATCTCACCTTTGATTTGTCAACTCTTTGATTATTGTTGAAGCTTTTTTTGTTGCTTCCACTTTCATTATCATGCTCTTCTCGGCCATCTCTCTAACCACCATGTCTCCCACCATGTCCTCTACCTCTCGTTCTACTTCTACCTCAACCTTTGTCTCTGGAAATAGAAACCTCACTTATGCAAGTGGTCTAAAGTGGAATCCTTATTTCTATCTATCCTTGCCTCATGTGATATAAGTGATCCCATCATCTCATCAGCTATTAATGATTTCAAATCCTTGGCTTCTTCTATGCTTACTACCACAACATCAAATTTGGTAAACAAAGATCTGAGGACCTTCTCAACCACTGTTTGATCTTTAATTTCCTTGCCATAAATTTTTAACTGATTTACAGTAGGCATGATTCAATTCATTAAAGAATTGATGTCATTTGTCTCCTTCATCTGTGGACTTTCAAAATTTCTCCTAGTATTATGCAACTTAACAATATTGACTTTTTCCATACCCTTATAGCTTGTCGCCAAGATCTCCCATGCTTCCTTTGTTGAAGATGTGATCATAATTTTATGGAACACTACTTGGTTCACTCCTTGTTGGATAAGCTACAATGTTTGTGCATTCTTCTTTTTGTCTTTTTTCCATATTTCCCTCTCTACATTAGTGAGAATTCGTTCTTTTGCTTCATCAGTAGGTTCTAAAAACCCAAACTAACATAATCCCAACCTTCATGAGGCTGTAACATGGTCACCATATTAATGGCTCACACATCATAATCCTTCTTTGTAAACAATGGAAAGTGGAACTAGAAATTTGAGAAAACCATATTTTTTCAAAAAATTCCCTTATAAAACCCTAAATTTACTAAAAATATTTATAAGCCTTTTTCAATAAATCCCTCTTAGAAAATTTAATATACATTTTTCAAAAACCTTTTAAATAAAGAGTATATTAAAATCTTTTCCAATACTTTAGTATTAAAATAACACAACTTTATAACTCATTTTTAATAAGCCCGAGTTTTTGTTTTTATAAAAAAACTAAAAATAAAATCTTTTACAAACTTGAGCCACACACGTGACATGCATTAACAAAACCTCACCCTTATTTAGTTGTGATAACCCACATGACCTTTTTCGAGCGTTTGAAAAAAAACTGACTCGTATTTAGTTACGAAGTTTTAACTATTTGCTACGGTCTACACACCACTTCTTTCAACGGGGCTCTCGAGCATTGATCCGTAAAAGGTAGAAAGTCATAAGTTTACTCAATTCAAGGTAGCTTATGAATGAAGGGGAGGAGCATTGATCCAAAAATACTTAATTATTTTACGATTTTGTTGCACACTAATTATTTGATAATTTTGAAAATTGAAAAAATCGCCATTTTTTCACTTGTTCCTCCTCTTGACTTGCTTTGTTGGCTCCATGGATATTGTGATCTTTTATCGACTTTGGTATCAATTTGTTGGAAAGGCAGAGGAGCCAAAACACAAATTTCACACACAAAACACATGAGTTGCAGCTCTTCCATTGATCACACAAAATGTGATGATTACAATGAACCCGATGAAGGGTATTTAACCTTTTCCAATTAGTGAATTACCTAAAATAACTTGACATGCAACCACACGCTAAATTCACCTATGACTTAACTTGACCTGACTCGACACTTAGTTAACTCATTGTCTAATTTCAACTAAATCTCCATGTAAGAGTTAATTAGCTATTTTAACATAATCATTGGGATTTTCGGGGGAATCCCTCGTCTAATTACAATGGATCAAAACATAGCTTTAACGTCACTTATCTCATTACAAGAGGTGGAATTGGTGGTGATGGGCATGCCTAAAACTAAAGCACTCAAACTTGATGATTTCATGGATAACTTTTATCAAGCATTTTGGTCATGGATAACTTGAAATTGTGAAAGAATCGAAGCAATTATAGACATTATGGAGAGAATTGAACACAATGTTTATTTCCCTGATACCCAAATAAGATTTCTCTAAGGATCCAAAAGGTTTTCTCCAAATATCTTTATGCAACGTTGTTGGTTTGTGTTATATTCTTTCCACGTAGTTAACAGGGGGTTTGAAGGGCACCCATAACTCCACTTTATGGAGTCTGGGGCAGCGCCCTAGAAAATTTTGGTTTTGAACCCTATGTTAGGTTGGGCAGGCCCATCTATGGTTTTGTGCATGGTTTTCACACATGTTGTTTGAACGCAATGGTTTTTGGTCCATGGTATTGGATGCGATGGTTTTCAGTCCATGGTATTGGACGCGACAGTTTTCAGCCCATGGTATTGGATGCTTCGGCATGTATAAATATGTATTGTAACATTGAAAGGAATATAATGAAAAATCAAGCTGGTAGTCCCGATTTTGGGATCCAGTGGGAAAATCTCTGTGTATATGTGTTTTATGTGTTATTCTCTCGCATTATTTTTTTTGTGTTTTAGAATTCGTATGCAAATAATTTATGTACAAGGTTAAAAGCTAAATTTGGTATCAGAGCTATTTTGGCTTCAAGGGGATGCCTTTGTTGCTGAGGGGTTTCGCTCAGGCCTATGGTAGACCCTTTTTAGTGGGAGATCTGTGAGATCGATTCTGGTGGTAAAAGAATATGGCGAGCAATGGAAAGGTAGAGATCAGGAAATTTAATGGTCAAAATTTTGAGTTTTGGAAATTGAAGATGGACGATCTGTTGGTGGATAAAGATCAGTGGATAGCGGTAGATCTGGGTACTAAACCAATGGGAGTGTCCGATGAAGAATGGAAGAAGTTAGATCGGAAGGCAAAGAGCAAAATACGATTGTGTGTCTCAGATTCAGTATTGTTGAATGTATCAGGGGAAGTTATGGCGAAGGCTTTATGGGACAAGTTAGGGACTTTGTACCAATCTATGTCTCTGGTGAATAAACTGTTCCTACGAAAAAAGTTGTATAACCTGAGGATGAAAGATGGAGAGTCGGTGACAGAGCATGTCAATGCATTTAATATTATGGTAAGTCAGTTAGCATCTGTTGATATTAAAATTTCAGATGAAGATAAGTGCATCAGTTTGTTGTGTTCTCTACCAGATTTGTGGGATAGTCTGGTTATTGTAATAAGTAGCAATGCAACTGCCTTGCATTTTGACAAAATAGTCTCATCCTTGCCGACGGAGGAGATGAGACGGAAAAATATGGAGAGCCAAAATGGTGATGCCTTGTTTGTATGAGGGCGGACCCAGAACAGAAACAAAAATAAGTCATCGAGTGGGAGATCTAAATCTCCAGGAAAACCTGTAAAGGTGGTGTGCTAGAAATGTGGAAAGGAAGGGCACTAC